>WNWK01007484.1:0-93545 GCA_009830355.1 Cherax destructor | reverse complement strand
GGTGAGAGAGAACTGAAGAGTCTTGGGGAGACTGAAGGTACCCTCACCACCCCAAAGGGGTGAAAACTGAGTTTCTTGTAGGGTATGCTCACCGTACCAGGGGTGAAAAGGAAAACGCCTGAGTAGAGCGCCTAGGTTTGCCCTCTACTCGGTATAGAAGGGAGGGGGACAAAGAGCTGCTAAAATACTTCCCCCCTTACCTCTTTAAGTCTCCTACCTAAACACATACATAACTAATATTGAGTCATATAATATTAAGAGAAAAACCTTGTTTCTTCATTAAACCATGACAGGGCGTAACAGTAGGTGAGTGTTGTCTGGGACCTGAGACTCTTGAACAGTGTGGGTGAGTGTTGTCTGGGACCTGAGACTCTTGAACAGTGTGGGTCAGTGTTGTCTGGGACCTGAGACTCTTGAACAGTGTGGGTCAGTGTTGTCTGGGACCTGAGACTCTTGAACAGTGTGGGTCAGTGTTGTCAGGGACCTGAGACTCTTGAACAGTGTGGGTCAGTGTTGTCAGGGACCTGAGACTCTTGAACAGTGTGGGTGAGTGTTGTCTGGGACCTGAGACTCTTGAACAGTGTGGGTCAGTGTTGTCTGGGACCTGAGACTCTTTTGAACGTTTTGTAAGGGTAGTCTAACTTTAGTCTAACTGAGATGCATTGAACAGTTGAGGTCAGTGTTGTCTGGGACCTGAGACTCTTGAACATATCATCACTAGACTGCATATCATCACTAGACTGCATATCATCACTAGACTGCATAAGACCACTACAGACTGCATAACATCAATGCAAACTGTATAACATCACTGCAGACTGCATAACATCACTGCAGACTGCACAACATCACTGTAACCTGCATAACATCAATGTAGACTGCATAACATCACTGCAGACTGCATAACATCACTGTAGACTGCATAACATCACTGCAGACTGCATAACATCACTGCAGACTGCATAACATCACTGTAACCTGCATAACATCAATGTAGACTGCATAACATCACTGCAGACTGCATAACATACTGTAGACTGCACAACATCACTGCAGACTGCATAACATCACTGCAGACTGCAAACATCACTGTAGACTGCATAACATCACTACAGACTGCACAACATCACAACAGACTGCATAACATCACATGCAATATACAAGTCTTGTATATTACATATATTGCATGTCTGTGTTTACAAACTCATCGGAGTTTTCTTCTTAATTTCAGGTCAGGTTAGGTAAGGTTCGTCAGGAAACAGGACAAGTGCTTCCTGACGCGGGTCTTAGTCATATGCTGACCCATACCGGGTTTTCTTTTTCTTTTTTCTTCAGCTTTTAGTTTTTATCTCAACACTAGGCTTCATCCGCAAGGCTTCGAATTTTGAATGTTGGCGTACAGTAACTAGGATCAAATTCTAGGCACAACGGGCATGTGTAGGTTCTTTATGAGTAAAGTTTTCGAACCCATTCCCAGCATCGTGGAATGGCTCGGAAAACTTCGGAAACCCTGAGCGGCGCGGCTTCGAACCTTCAAAACTGTGCCTACGAATTCGACAACGTCAGTGAAAGAAATTTAACTGTGTGAGTACATCTGCCAGTTTTGTGAACGATGGCGTGAAACTTCGAATCCCGATAAATTATATTAAAATACGAGAGAAGCTGATGACGCTTCGGTTTGACTTGGACCATATTTACTAGTCTTGTAAATGGTCTACCATAAGCAGGTTACTTGTGTATTGTTACAGTTACGGTATTGTGCTTTTTTTTCCATATGTTAAATATATTTGGACTGATCACATTTTCACCTTTCCACTGCTTATGCCGTCTCCATATTGTGTCATCTCAACAATTCGACTGCAGAAGCCTACTGTGAAGGCGATACTTTTAGAAAACAAAGATTCTTAGATGTGTCTTAATCATCTTAATTTTCTCATCTTATTTTCACGAGTTTAATAAACCTTAAATACTGTATGATAATTAACAAAAAAAGGCACAATACCGTGACTGGAACAATACACAAATAACCCGCACATCGATCCGACTTGGACCATTTACAAAGTCACACTAACTTTGTAAATGGTCCAAGTCGGACCGAAACGTCGTCGTAAGCTCCTCTCTTCTATGTGCGGGTTGTGTGTGTACGGTATGATAATGCCTGGGCAGACACAGGTATAGTGTTCTTATTTTCCATTACCTTCCCCAGGGCTCCTTACAACCTCAGAACGCTTTATCCGATTGACTTAAAATTTTCAATCGTGGTCATTTATTACTAAGAGAAAATTCGTGGAACTATTGACAAGTGTGTTTGTCCTCTACTCAATTTTATGAAGTCGATTCTCAAAATTGGTTTCCATGAGATGTTACAGTCTTTGAACTGAAGTATCGGCATGCGCCATGCAAGACAGCGATGGATTAAGTGATGATGAAAGTGTTTCTTCTTTTACGGGTCGCCCTGCTTTAGTGGGAAACATTCAATGTGTTAAGCTTGAAGCTTTTTTTATTTTTGACTTTTTAAAATTTAACCCTGAAATAGTATAGTATCAAACCACACCACGGGCAGGGTATGGTTGATACTATACTCCTGGCCCAGTGGCTTACGCTGTGGCCTGGAGTTTTACGACTCACTCGCCACGAGTTCAATCCCCGCCCGTGGTATAGTTTGTTTGCAATCGTGTCATTACTATTTCGTGAGTATAGTATTATTTTACAGCATTATTTTGCCTTGATGCTAGTGAGGGGTTCTCTTGATCCAAGGAACTGAGCTTATCCTCCTCTTACTTGGATGAAATCTGAATGCCTTCTAGTTCACAGGTGCTATATGATCCCTGATTGAAATAGATTCTGAGCTGCATCAATTATTAATAGCTGATTCCTGTAATGAAATGGATGGAAACTTTTACACTTTATTGGTTTTAGCTGTGTAGAATTTTTTTTTTTTTGGCATTTTCCAGTTATTGTTAAAAATACATCTTCAGATCGGCTTTAAACTTTTAGTGCTGATGTGTTTTCCTCAACATAAGAATCGCCTTGATTTTAGATTGTGTAAGGTTTGATTCAGTTGTATTAATCAAATTGTTTACTGTGGAACAACTGGAGTATTTCTTTTCTGATGAAACATAAGTTATTGTTTTTAACTTTACTTGTGTTTGCTAAGTTAAGTTTACGTGTCATGTGTGTGTCCTCAACACCAATATACAATAGTGAATGTTATGTACATCAACTTTCAGTGTTGGTCACTCTTAGAGAGAAAGAAAAATTGGCTTCATTTTAGTACGTAGAGGTTCCAATTTTCCTTTATTTAAGGAATAAATTGAGATTAAATAGTTTTTATGCTATAATTTCTGAGCGCCTCGTCTGACTGGCTTCACTTTTCAATGCTGATAAATTGGTAATACAATTTTTGAGCGGCTTCAAACTTAATGTGCTTGTGTACTTCAGGATATTGGTTTCTCTGAGATAAGAGAATGTCTCTTCAACTTGGCATCACTGTTGATGTTTCTTAGTGGAATATTTGAATTCGTTTTAGGGCTATGAATATCTAATTAGCCATTTTTTATTAAGATGTTATAATATCAGTATCCAAGTGATAACTCTTGAACACCAAATCAGATTAATTTCAAATCATCACCGTAAATATTTAACTGATTAAGAAACTTATACCACACTCTGCACTATACCTTTCTTGTGCATTAATGTGTAGGGGGACTAGGTTTATGCGATGTGGCGATAGCTTTCTAGGACTGAGCAGTGACCGAAATATATTTAGTTGTTACTGACTTACATCTGATGAACACTCAGAGACAGAATCCTAAATGAAAACAAAAGAAAAAAGGTACAACATAAGAAAAATGAATGTTAACTTAAAGTTCACATAAGTGCAATCTTTGCATGTTTATTTTTCCCACCTGTTTGCAACATATTTCTTTTATTTTGTGTTAATTCTTAGGAAAATCTTCCCAAATACTCATTGGTGTAATCAGAATTGAATTATATATTTTGTATGAATAAAAACAACAAAATACCATTAATGGAAAACATTCATGTTGGACTACGCTTGTAGTCTGCACTACATACACTAATTAATTGAATTATGAGCATTACCAGCGTAGTGTTATCTGTTTTAAACTGGTAAATATTAAAAGAAAAGTGATAATATCGTTTATTATAGAAAACTGTTCACAATCAAGCAGTGATTTTTGTTGCATTTATGACATTTCAAAGTTCGTCCGTGATATCAAAGCAAAGTATATATATATATATATATATATATATATATATATATATATATATATATATATATATATATATATATATATATATATATATATAGTATGTAGCTAATAGTAAAATTTAATTAAATTAGTGAGAACTCATTTAAAAATTAAGTCCTTTCTAAAATTTTCTCTTATACGTTTAAAGATATAAATATTTTTTCATTTATGTTAATAAAAATTAATAATTTTGTACCAAAAGAACCTCAGAAAACTTACCTAACCTTATTATAACAAGCGCAATTTAATTTAGCCTAATTCAACTAAATATATTTCATATAGGTTTACAATAATTTAATAATAAACAAACACATTGAAATGTATTTTTCTTGTTAGGTTCAGAATATTTTTTCGAAATTATTGCAAATACAAATTGTCGCTTGGCTTATTTGGCAAGAAGTGCGTCGCTATTTAATCCAAAATCGCAAGTTATACTTATTCATCACGAATATATATATATATATATATATATATATATATATATATATATATATATATATATATATATATATATACAATAATAATAAATTTCAGGTCGTTTTAAGATTTACTAGCATTAATTAACTTCTAAGAAAAATATCATTTTCGTTATACTCATTTTTAAGCAGTTATTTCTTCAATGAATTTGCACTGTTTGGCAAAATGATCGTTGCTTTATTACCCGAGAGTGCAAGCTCTGGCTACGACGTATGACATAAACACAGTCTGCCTCACATCTCTTTCCAGCGCTGCTATTCTGCTTAATAGATGTCGTCCAGGTTTTGAAAAAAAATAATCCTGCCGTTTTGGGTAATGGAAAGTAGATTTAGAAAATGATGTGCCATCGCCATCCACTAAAATTAAAGTTCAGTAAATGTTCTCAAATGTTTGCGTCAGGAGACCCACACAGTGTACCTAGAGTGAATGTTTGCGTCAGGAGACCCACAGTGTACCTAGAGTGAATGTTTGCGTCAGGAGACCCACACAGTGTTCCTAGAGTGAATGTTTGCGTCAGGAGACCCACACAGTGTTCCTAGAGTGAATGTTTGCGTCAGGAGACCCACACAGTGTTCCTAGAGTGAATGTTTGCGTCAGGAGACCCTCACAGTGTACCTAGAGTGAATGTTTGCGTCAGGAGACCCACACAGTGTACCTAGAGTGAATGCGTCAGGACACCCACAGTGTACCTAGAGTGAATGCGTCAGGAAACCCACACAGTGTACCTAGAGTGAATGTTTCGTCAGGAGACCCACAGTGTACCTAGATTGAATTTTGCGTCAGGAGACCCACAGTGTACCTAGAGTGAATGTTTGCGCCAGGAGACCCACACAGTGTACCTAGAGTGAATGCGTCAGGAAACCCACACAGTGTACCTAGAGTGAATGTTTGCGTCAGGAGACCCATACAGTGTTCCTAGAGTGAATGTTTGCGTCAGGAGACCCATACAGTGTTCCTAGAGTGAATGTTTGCGTCAGGATACCCATAATGTATATACTGTACCTACAGTGAATGTTTGTGACTAAGTGCCCATGATATATATACTGTATCTACACTGTATGTCAGGATACCCATACTATATATACTCTACCTACAGTAAATGTTTGTGCCAGGATACAGTGAAATGTCTTGAAAGTGACGTATAAACACTCAGACTTTCTGATAAATAGGCATATCTGTAGTAATAAAAATGGTAAAGGGTCAAATGCAGAATAGCACACAGAAATTTGTTCAGGATAACTCCTACGCTTCATTATTTTTATATATTACTGTGTTGTTTTTATGATTTTTTATACTTATGCAAAAGATGCATTTTTACCTGTTATATTATTTGCGGCAGAAATGACAATAGCAATATTTATGACATTAGTCTCATCATATAAAAAGGTGTGTAATTATTTACTTGAGTGAGATGTGTGTGCGATGTAAGGGGTCTTTTAGAACAATTAGCAACCTGCATTCTGGACTGTCCCACACTCATCTTAATTGGCTGGAGCCCAGTACGGCACATAGTCTTATCTTTATCAGGTCTGTGCAGGGTGTGAATGACGTTTATGGTAAATTTCGTTTACCCACTCCGGCTTCTCAGAATGTCCTGGAAGACGCCGAGGTGTGCAAGAGCTGCTTACCCCTTTTTCAATTCATTCCTTGTGGAGTGTGGATGTGTGCTGCTGTCCAACACTGTTTCTTATCTTATCTTCGTTCTGAGAGCTTATTTTACACATCCCTGGCAGTGAGTTTTATCCCACAGTGAAAGAAGATAGGATACGCTTATGTGTCTTGTGGATTGTTGCAGGATGTTCCTGTCATGATTCCTTGCTTTCCATAGTTTGTCTCTAGATATTCTAAGTTGCAGTTATCTTTGCACTGTTATCCTCTTGGCATATGTTATACTGTCTTGCATTCTAATTGGGAGTTTCCAAAGGTACTGGGATCCTGTATTACCTGAAGAATATCTGTACCATGTTTATTCTCGTTGGTAAAGGTGTTGGCTACTGTCTCAGAACGTTATATCTATCTAGGTTAGATTATTTACAGCATGGGGGGGAACCTTTTTTCTGTCAAGGGCCATTTGGATATTTATAACATCATTCGTGGCCATACAAAATTATCAACTTAAAAATTATCCTGCTATATTTGTTCAAACATTTAATTAACTCACGTCTAATGTGATGGCTGGAACTGCTTCTCTTCGGCGAGGCGTTGTGATGTTGATTGGTATTGATAATGTTGCTACTCGCAACTGCTTTTCCAGGTTTGCGTCAGTCAGTCTGGGGCGCAGTCGACTCCTTGCGATGGTAAGTTTTGAAAATAACTGCTGGCAGCAGTAAGTTGTTCTGAACACAGATGCATATTTCACTGCATGTCTCAAAAAAGTGGGATATTCACCATTGATTATGTAACGTTTATGGAACTCAAGCAGTGAGGTTTTTACAATTCAGCTATCGTTCTTGATTAATGTTCTCTGTAGGTTATTAGCACATTAGCTGGTTCCAATTGAAGGTTGCAAAATGTTCCATTCCATTTGTTATTACTTTTCACGTCCTGAATTGATTAAATGCCTCAACTAGTTCAGCACATTCACAGCATTTTCAAGTGTCGAATGGTTTGTCCTTCAGAGTTGATTCCACAGCATAATTCCTTCCAAAATTTCATTTGAAAGCAGGAAGCCAAGAAACTGATTTGTTACTTTTCAGCAGCCTGACATCTCTTGCTTGAATGCTCAATCTAGTTAACTGTCACCCAGCAATCAAGAGTCGAAGGTTTGTCCTTCAGTCATTTCCACATAACTGCAAATGATTTCACCTTTGAGCAGAACCAGAGATGTTGGGGACTCAGCAGCCTCACAGTTGAGAGCAAGGAATCACCCCAGAGTCAAGATCATTCAGTAACTCCTTAAACTGGCGGCTGTTAAGCCCTCTCTCTCTTTTGACAAAATTTATGCATGACACTACTATTGACATCACACTGTTGAGCCGCAACGACTGTGCTCAGATATTTTCTAGATATATGAAGCAGTGGCATATAATTAAATCTGTAGTAAGGCCACTTAACTTTTCAAATGTTAGCTCAAGATTTTTCATTGATAAAAGAAGTCTCTCAAACAAGTCATCACGTCTTGTAGTGCCATGCATGGTCCAGTGACAGCAGTTCCTCTCGCGTATCAAACTCTGCAGTTATCCCAAGAACGAAAACGGCCAGTTGGGCAGCAGTATTTGTTATGTAAGTTGTCTCGTCACAAGCCAGAGAGAAAAATTGGAAATCTAATGCAGAATCATTCAGTGATTATTCAATATTCTTGAGCTAAGTCAGTAATCCGATCTGAGACGGTTCTCCCAGACAAACTAACACTGTGAAATAATTTTACTTTGCCTGGTGCTAAAAACACCGCAGGAGCCACCATGTACTTTCACAAACTCTCCCTCTACACGAGGCCTCAGCGATTAACCCTTTCAGGGTCCGTGCCGTAGTTCTACGGCTTTGAGTTCTGGGTCCAAACCGTAGTACTACGCCTAAATTCTTGTGGCCTCAAATTTAGCACAAGAAGGCTGATAGGCCTACATCTAACAGAATAGGTCTCTGTGGTCAGTGTACGCACTATACAAAAAATCTGGGATCCCACATGGCAATATGGGAATGCCGCCTAAGTAGCTTTGTTCACAAATCCTGTACTCTCCCAGAGCAGTCCCACATCCATCCTGTACTCTCCCAGAGCAGTCCCACACCCATCCTGTACTCTCCCAGAGCAGTCCCACACCCATCCTGTACTCTCCCAGAGCAGTCCCACACCCAACCTGTACTCTCCCAGAGCAGTAACATACCCATCCTGTACTCTCCCATACCAGTCCCATACCCATCCTGTACTCTCCCAGAGCAGTCCCATACCCATCCTGTACTCTCCCAGAGCAGTCCCACACCCATCCTGTACTCTCCCAGAGCAGTCCCACACCCATCCTGTACTCTCCCTGAGCAGTCCCACACCCATCCTGTACTCTCCCAGAGCAGTCCCACACCCATCCTGTACTCTCCCAGAGCAGTCCCACACCCATCCTGTACTCCCCCAGAGCAGTCCCAGACCCATCCTGTACTCCCCCAGAGCAGTCCCAACCCATCCTGTACTCTCCCAGAGCAGTCCCACACCATCCTGTACTCTCCCAGAGCAGTCCCACCCATCCTGTACTCTCCCTGAGCAGTCCCACACCCATCCTGTACTCTCCCAGAGCAGTCCCACACCCATCCTGTACTCACCTGGAGCAGTCCCAACCCATCCTGTACTCTCCAGACAGTCCCATACCCATCCTGTACTCTCCCAGAGCAGTCCCATACCCATCCTGTACTCTCCCAGAGCAGTCCCACACCCATCCTGTACTCTCCCAGAGCAGTCCCACACTCATTCTAAACTCTCCCAAGCAGTCCAACACCATCTGACTCTCCCTAGCAGTCCCATACCCACCTGAACTCTCCCAAGCAGTCCCACACCCATCCTGAACTCTCCCGAGCAGTCCCATACCCATCCTGAACTCTCCCAGAGCATCCACACCCATCCTGTACTCTCCAGAGCAGTCCCACACCATTCTGTACTCTCCCAGAGCAGTCCCACACCCATCTTTGAACTCTCCAGAGCAGTCCCACACCCATCTGTACTTCCCAAGCAGTCCACACCCTTTCTTGAAATCTCCCAGAGCAGTCCCATACCCATCCTGTACTCTCCCAGAGCAGTCCCACACCCATCCTGTACTCTCCCAGAGCAGTCCCATACCCATCCTGTACTCTCCCAGAGCAGTCCCACACCCATTCTGAACTCTCCCAGAGCAGTCCCACACCAATTCTGAACTCTCCCAGAGCAGTCCTCACCTATCCTGTACTCTCCCAGAGCACTCCACACCCATTCTGAACTCTCCAGAGCAGTCCCATACCCATCCTGTACTCTCCCAGAGCAGTCCCACACCCATTCTGAAACTTTCCCAGAGCAGTCCACACCCATCTGAACTCTCCCAGAGCAGTCCACACCCATCCTGTACTCTCCCAGAGCAGTCCCACACTATCCTGTACTCTCCGAGCAGTCCCACACCCATCCTGTACTCTCCCAGAGCAGTCCAACCCATTCCGAACTCTCCCAGAGCAGTCCCACACCCATTCTGAACTCTCCCAGAGAAGTCCCTCAAATATCCTGTACTCTCCCAGAGCACTACCACACCCATTCTGAACTCTCACAGAGCAGTCCCATACCCACCTGTACTCTCCCAAGCAGTCCAACCCATCTGAACTCTCCGAGCAGTCCCATACCCATTCTGAACTCTCCCAGAGCACTCCACATCCATCTCTGACTCTCCCAGAGCAGTCCCACACCCATTTTGAACTCTCCCAGAGCAGTCCCATACCACCTGTACTCTCCCAAAGCAGTTCAACACACATTCTGAACTCTCCCTGAGCAGTCCCATACCCATCCTGAACTCTCCCAGAGCAGTCCCACACCCATCCTGTACTCTCCCAGAGCAGTCCCATACCCTTCCTGTTCTCTCCCAGAGCACTCCCACACCCATCCTGTACTCTCCAAGAGCACTCCCACTCCCATCCTGTTCTCTCCCAGAGCACTCCCACACCCATCCTGTACTCTCCAAGAGCACTCCCACTCCCATCCTGTTCTCTCCCAGAGCACTCCGGCACTCATCCTGTACTCTCCAAGAGCAGTCCCACACTAATTCTGAACTCTGCCAGAGCAGTCCCACACTAATTTAGAACTCTTCTGAGCAGTCCCTCACGTATCCTGTACTCTTCCAGAGCACTCCCACACCCATCCTGAACTCTCCCAGAGCAGTCCCACACCCATCTGTACTCTCTTATAGCAGTCCCAAACCTATTCTGAACTCTCCCAGAGAAGTCCCACACCCATCCTGTACTCTCCCAGAGCAGTCCCACACCCTTCCTGTACTCTCCCGGAGTAGTCCCATGCCCATCCTGTACTCTCCCACAGCATTCCCACACACATGTTGTACTCTCCCAGTGCAGTCCCACATCCATTATGTAGTCTCCCAGAGAACTCCCACACCCATCTTGTACTCCCTCAGAGCAGTCCTACACATATTTTGAACTCTCCCAGAGCAGTCCCATACCCATCCTGTACTCTCCCAGAGTCAAATGTGACACCTACGACTGCTGCACCTCTCCTGTCTACAGTATATAAGCTCCCTCTTCCCACATATGCTGTATTCTATTCAAGATTGATGGACTGACAACATCGACTCAAGGTTGAGGGACTGACCACATCAAACTCCTCCTGTTCTTCACGATTCTCCTTTGTATTGGACTGATGAAGCCACTGTGTGGCGAAACGTTTCCTCAATAAAGATACCGAAGTGTTGCATATGTGTCTAATTTAACAACACTTGTCAAACCTTTGGACGAAGACCTACTTCGACTAGTGGATGGTACCACTATGACCCCGCCTCCTCCTGCTTCGCCTCACCTGACTACAGTATATAAGCCACTTCTACGGCCTAGTGCTGTACTTTCTACAAGATTGATGGACTGAACACATCGACTCCAGGCTGAGGGACTGATTACCTCAAACTCCTTCTCTCCTCACACCTTTCTGCTTTGTATTGGACTGATGAAGCCACTGTGTGGCGAAACGTTTCCTTAATAAAGATTCCCATATGTAGCATAAGTGTCTCAATCTTCAACTCGTCGGTTTTCAAAACCATTTATCACGAGTTATTTGTGTATTGTTCCAGTCACGGTATTGCGATTTTTTCTTCTTTATCTCCCATTTCTCGGTCTGTGTGACCCCTACGGGTTGAGCGCTGTTTGCTCCAGTGATACAAGCTTCATTAATTTCCCCCCCAAAAAAAAAAAAATTATGAGCCGTATTTTGTCATCTGTCATGTTGATGAATTTTAAATTTGAGATTTTATTTACAGAGGGAAAACATTTTATAGTAAAACCTTTGACGCGTTGGTTTTGTTAGGTTTTTAAAACCCAATTCAATCATATGTCCCCATTAATTATTGCTAGTACTTTTTTTTTTTTCACTTTTGAAGGCAACTTTATGACATGGTAATGTGGATGAGTTTTAATGATGGATTTATTTAATTTGGAGTGTAATTAGTGTATGATAAATGGTATAGAAATCTGAAAAGTTGAAGACTTATGCAGCATTTGGGAATTTTTATTGAGGAAACGTTTTGCCACACAGTGGCTTCATCAGTCCAATACAAAAAAAAAAAACGGTGTAAAGGGAGGAGGAGTTGGAGGTAATCAGTCCCTCAGTCTTGAAGGATGTACAACATATGCTATACTTTCAAGACTCACGGACTGAACACATCAATTCCAGACTGAGGGACTGATTACCTCAAACTCCTCCTCCTCCCTTTACACCGTTCTTCTTTGTATTGGACTGATGAAGCCACTGTGTGGCGAAACGTTTCCTCAGTAAAGATTCCCAGATATTGCGTAAGTGTCTCGTTCTTCAGTGTAGTTAGTATAAGTGTCAAACCTTCATCGTGAAAAATAAAAATCGTCAAATTTCTGGAAATAACAGGATTGGTTTGAAACTTAACCTTTAGATATATTTTTTTAACCCATCGGCCGTTCCCCATCGTGGCAGCGTGACCCAAAGTAGAAACACTCCATCACTGTCTTGCCAGAGGCGTGTAGAAACTACTGTTCAAAAACTACAACATATCACTCTTCCTTCTGAGTGTAGGCTCTGTACATCCCACCTCCAGGACTCAAGTCCGGCTAACCGGTTTCCCTGAATCCTTCATAAATGTTACCTTGCTTCCTGGACAACATTACCACGGTGATCAACACAAAATCATGTTCATTATCACTCACTACATTATTGTCCTCAACAGGAAACTGCTATTCACAATAACCGGCAAGTAAGAGAAAGGAGCTTAGACGACGTTTCGGTCCAATTTGGGTCGTGGAGGGTTCGATTGATGGATTTGGGAATAAACACACACGATGGATGGCTTGGTAACTTATAATAGTGGTAAAATAAAGGAGAGCACTCAGAGCCTGGCGCCTGACC
Source organism: Cherax destructor (assembly GCA_009830355.1). Classification (NCBI taxonomy): domain Eukaryota; kingdom Metazoa; phylum Arthropoda; class Malacostraca; order Decapoda; family Parastacidae; genus Cherax; species Cherax destructor. The sequence continues at coordinate 80,759 of WNWK01007484.1, read as the reverse complement.
TGTCTACTCTCTACTATGCCTTGTCTTCAACCTAACTGCCCAGTGCCTGGAGGGCACGGCATTCAAAGAGCTCGTGACGTCATGCTAGGTCAGAGTGAGTCATGTAACGGTCAGTGATTCATGTTGGGAGACGGTGAACCAGTAACGGTTACTGGTATGAGTACACAGTAGTACACAGTACTGACATTTGGACTTTGTAAATGGTCCAAGTCGGACCGAAACGTAGCCATAAGCTCCTCTCTCCTATACCTGGAGAGGGCATCGGGGGTCAACGCCCCACGGCGCGGTCTAAGACCAGGCCTCGTAGTGGATTAGGGTCTGATCAACCAGGCTGTTACTGCTTGCCGCACGCAAACTGACGTACGAACCACAGCCCAATGTGCTAGTTATTTGTATATTGTTCCAGTCACGGCATTGTGCCTTTTTGTTCTTTAAGAAACTGATATAATTCACTGATGACTAACTTGAAGATCATTTTTCAAGAGGCCGGGTATAAACACTGTACTTCACACCTGCACACCTCTGCTACGTAACAGCCACTATAATGTAATGTACTACCTCACAGTAATACAAGTGTTGGTAACACTATACTACCTCACAGTAATACAACAGTGTTGGTAACACTATATTCTGCTACGCCCAAGTATATAGTGACTGCATTTATACTTTCCAAACTTCTTTCTTCCATTTTAACCCTCAACTTTTCTATCCCTCTTCATCTATAATAATTTTTATTTCTACAAAGTACATGATACAACTGTTACAGATCTAGATGGCATCATTAAGATAAGGTTTGTTGGGATTTTAACCCAGTGTTAACCACCCAGGATAACCCTAGAAAGTCAGTGCGTCGTTGAGGACTGTTTGTCTTATTTCCATTGGGGTCCAGCAATCTTGTTCCCCAGGATGAGACCCACAACATTCGACTAACACCCAGGTACCTAATTACTGCTAAGTCAACAGGGGCAGCAGGTGCAAGGAAATATGCCCAACGTTTCACTCGTGCTGGGTATCGATTCCTATTTCCTCCCGTAAAATCTACAGCTTCTCTTCTGTGTCATGTGAAGCAGCAGCTGTGACAAGCCTCACTTTAAAACAGAATCGTTCCATTATGGACCAACCTCTTTCGTCAACACTCCCACGTTTACCTCTCAGCCCCCATCTGCTAACACATTAATCTAACCTGAGTCACATTCTAATTCATAAATAACCGAGACACTGGAGATAAGACCTTAAGACGACGAACAAGCCCAACATGGACCATTATAATTGACAACGAGGCAGGAAGTAGCGTAACCTCGTCTAAAGTTTCCTCTTGAGTATATGGTTTATTGTGAATTGTTTCAGCCATGCTACTGTGACTTTCATTGCTCTCTCTTCCTATAACAACTCATAAACCTGCCAATAACCTATCACCTAGCAGACACATTAACACCTGCCATATCGGTCCCGGACCTAGTATAGCACTTATCAACGCCCTCACCTGACATAGACCAGAGCCGCGATGAGAGGACGGAAGATCGAGCCTTCGTCACACCTTGTGTTAAATAGCTCATGTTTTAGTGCTTAAAATAATGATAATCACAGGTGCAATATAACAAATGCCTTTTCTAAATCTAAAAAAGGAAAAATACCACTTTCTTTTGTAAAAAGATTGTTCGCTTACGTTCTTTCATGTTTAGTAGTAACAGTTGTACATCAGTGTGAGGGATGAGGAAGGTGAGGGTGAGGGAGGTGAGGGTGATGGAGGTGAAAACGAGTGAGGGAAGTGAGAGTAAATGAAATTAATTACACGATTAGAGTCTGAACAACACACAAGACACCTCATGGACGAGACCCGGGGCAGGGCTACGCCAACAAATAACAGAAGAAGCACAACACAGCAACACTAACCTTGGCTTCCTCTGGAGGTTGTGAAGGGCTGACCGTCTTCCCTGGTCCAGCGTATGTGTGGCTTCGGAACACCTTCAGCGCGGCACACAAGACGAACGTCTTGACTCTCCGTCACTGACACATGTGACTGACTGCTTTCTTCATCTACAAACTGCGGAGGTACTATAAGTACCCAAGGAGAGAGACACATGTTAGTTTAACAAGTGTAACCCAGGCAGAAACACATACACACATGTTACTTTAATTAATAACTGCCCCAATAATAAGCTATATGTATTGTAACAATAATCTTACTAATAAGAGACTAGTATATCAATAACATCATGGATAATAACTATATATTATTATATTATATTGCAGTAGACCGTCGTTTAACACGTGTTTGCCTTGCACGTTTTGATTATAGCACGATTAAAGAATTGATGTTTATTTTTGTTTAACACGCCGTAAAATTAATTTAAAACAGTTGCGGGAGGAAAACATTTTGAGCTGCGGTTGCCGGTTACACCATTGAGTCAACGTGGGAGACTGTTACAAAACGACACGATATCTATTAGTAATAGACATCTCCAGTGAACACTAGAAAGGATAGCCCTTCTAGCATCCAGCCTGTTACTGGGCTTTTGCAACAAAGTCAGTATCCTGGTCCAGTTATCCAATAGTCTCCAGGAGGATTACAACTGGTAGGGTACTAACCAAAGCATAAAATTTAATATGTTTATAAACAAAGTTAGTGTCTAGGGTTTCAAGTAAATAAATGTACATATGATCAGGATGTTCATTAAGTAATGCATTAGGAGTTAATTGGAGGTTACTCCTACACTGTCTCATATACAATGACTGTGCTGAGGGCACATATATCTAAATGACTTTGAAGTATCATCAGGTACAATGTTAGTAATTACAATAATACAGATATATGCAAATAAGAATATATGTGTGTATGAGTGAGCTCCAGGTAACTCTAAGACTCGACTAAACCAGTCTAACAAACTGACAATCAGAACAGCTTGATGGACCAGTAAAATGACCAATTCGCAGAACAGCAATATAACAAGCAACAGCAACACAGCGTCAGGAACCAGGAGATAGAAAATTGACTCTAACTGGGGACCATCAATAGATCCTCCAAAACGGTCACAAAACTCCCTTTCTACTGAAGCTAGGTTCAGCATAAACAATCCCAAACTGTGACGGTGCACAGATGCCTTATCAAATTAGGTCAGGAGCTGTAGCTAGAGACCTGAGGTTATCTCAGAGTGTCAATGTGACACACAACCCAGAAAAACGTCGAAAATCACTGTCTAGTCTATCCTCTGTGAACAGAGTTACACAGAGTCCTAAGAAGTATGTTTCGTCTCACCACCGAATACATACTCTACCCAAACAGAGTCTAAATGGCGAGAAAACAAGCAGAGACAGGAAGTGTTGACTCAACGATGTCCAGCTGCGTAGTGATCTGGGCAAAGAAGCAGCCATCCACCTCAGGTGGAATCACGTGACTCCTCCCAGCAACTAGACGCTGGCAGTATAACTAGCGTAGTGTCATAATCGGTAATTTGCCATCTCCAAGGCAGCTACTACAAACATGAGCACAATTTATAATGTTACATCCTACCTATTACAAAAGCTAAGTCAAATAATGTCAAATATAAGTTCAATAATAATATAAAGCACGATATTAACGATTTAGCTATTATCGAGAATATCAGCAATATAAAATTATAGAAAATGGAAATATACATAAAATATATCATAAACAGGTATATACATTGGGGCCCATTTTGGGGTCGCAATAGAGACCTACCGCCATCCCTCGCCACCCCACCCCACCACCATCCTGACTTGACTGAATGACTTACAGACTTTACTGAACAACTTACTGACTTGACTGACTTACTGACTTGACTGAATAACTTACTGACTTGACTGAATAACTTACTGACTTGACTGACTTACTGACTTGACTGACTTACTGACTTGACTGACTTACTGACTTGACTGACTTACTGACTTGACTGAATGATTTGACTGACTTACTGAATGACATTTTCAATGAAGTGGACCCTGAAACTGTCAAGAGCAGCTGATGCCTTACCACCAGTTGTATAATGTATTGCAGGGTAAAACAGAACAGAAATCCATTACAGAATTTATGCACACTCCAGTACAACCATCGACTTCAGTACCAGAACCTCTACCATCCACCTCAGCCCAGTAGGGCCACAGCATAACTCTCCACTCTCTTCACAATCATTGACAATCACCAGCACCCACAATTTAGGGTAAGAAATACTATTATTTCTGTTGCATTTGTAGTCTTAAGCAGTAAAAACAGCATAATACATCACGACAATGAACTACAATTACATATTCCTTTTATTTTTGTAATATCTGGAGGTCTAAAAAAAAGTTTTTTGGCTTTTTGGGGGCTCCAAGGAACGTAACCCTATTTTTCATATAAGTTCTTCAGTTTGTCTAACACAGTGTTTTCAGGAATGTAACTACCGTGTTAATCGACGGTCTACTGAATATATAATTATATATTATGATATTATATATTATATTATATAATATATTATAACTATATTATATTATATAATATATTATAACTATATTATATAAATTGGTCAGGTTATAACCAGACCAATAATAGACAATATTATTTCAATAGCCTCATTAATAGTTGACTATATTATATCCTGATGAATGACTGACTATCTCTCTTATAACAACATCCTGATAAATAATAGAGAATTTTAACACTGTGATGATAGTGGTAATTGGTAGCACAAGTCAACAAGCAGAGGAAAAGCCACTATAATTCAGGAGAACCTTTGTTAATACTCCAGGGAAATGCTGGGCATACTATAAACCTTTGTAATACTTTACCTTTGTTGAGTGAATTGAATAAACATTATTATTATTATTGTTAAAGATATTCAGAACCGGACATTAACTATACAAAATATAATACACCGCCAAGCTCAGGGGAGTATCATTGACGCTGTGAGGGACTCCTGATCCAAGGCATTAGACCTGACCTGATCTTTCCTTGGATAGAATCTGTTAGCTTCCAATTCTTAAACAATCACTGTATGACCCCTATGGGATTAGCACTCCCTCATGACAGTAATACAGATGCAGTGACTTAAATGGTGATAAATTGAGTGATATCTCCAGAACTGTTAACTGCTCTATGCCTTCTCCTAGTAATATTTGATCAGGGTTTGTAATTTGAAGCCGGTTGGATAAGGCATTCTAAAGTTATGAATAAAATCCTAAGATGGGATTAAAAAAACTGCAGCTAACAGATCGCCGGCTCGGGTGTCACGCCATGCAGTTTTTACTTAAGGGTTCTATCAAGAAAATTAAAATCACTTTAAAAATGTGAGTTTTCAATATTTTTAATTTATTTTTTTGCATTTGTATTTTTAAATTATCTTTTTTTTTTTTTGCATTTGTATTAGTTTTACAATTTTATAATTGCAGTTTTTACTTAAGGGTTCTATCAAGAAAATTAAAATCACTATAAAAATATGAGTTTTCAATATTTTTTTTTTTTTTTTTTTTTGGCATTTGTATTAGTTTTATAATTTTCTAAAATCTATCAAGATTTTTTTTTTAAGATAGTCCGAGTTGTTTAAAATTCCAATGATTTTAAGGTAAAAAATTATTTATCACATTGACAAATTAGCTTACACAAACTGAATGGATACTTGGTGTCCCGTCTTCAGTACTCTGTCCAATGTACTCACCTATTTGTGGTTGCAGGGGTCACATCTCCTTTCCCCGCCTCTTGGCTGCTTGCTACTAGGTCCACTCTTTCCCTTCTCCAAGAGATTTTTTAAAGCTGTGTATGGATTATGCCTCCACTACATGACTCCAGATTGTTCCACTTCCTGACAACTCTGTGACTGAAGAAATACTTCCTAACATCCCTGTGACTCATCTAAGTTTTAAACTTCTAATTGTGACCCCTTGTTGCTCTGTTCCAACTCCGAAACATTCACTCCCTATTCACCTTGTCAATTCTTCTCAGTATTTTATATGCTATCATATCCCCTATATCCCTCCTGTCCTCCAGTGTCGTCAGGTTGATTTCCCTTAACTTCTCCTCGTAAGGCATACTCCTTAGCTCCGGGACTAGTCTTGTTGTAAACCTTTGCACTTTCTCTAATTTCTTAACGTATTAGAATAAGTGTGGGTTTCATTCTGGTGCTGCATACTCCAATATGGTCCTGACACACAATGTGTATAGCGTAGTCAGTAGGCCTACTGTATGCCCAGTTGAGTTCATATTTTGCGCCATGCTCGTGCTGCCACCTATTGACCCACCCAGTTCAGAAGCACCACATTTACATCGCCCTCTCTCAGTCAGCTGACTCCACTCAGTCAACAAGGTGTACTTTCTCCCTGGGCATGGCTACCCCGGGGCCTGGACACTAACACACTGCCTGTGAACCCACGATTTCGCAAATAAAGTAAGAAGCCTCCGAAGCCTTGTCATTCATTCCCGCTACCAAACACACGCCTTAATTCCTTTACAAATGGTGGCAGCGGTGGGATGAAGTCGCAGGGGATGCTACTTATATTTTTCGAAGAAATTCGGCAAATTTCGGCCTAGATCCTGCTTGTACCTGTGTCTGGATGTTGAAACTTGCAGACACGACATTAGGATAACTCGTTGAGAGACGGATGCTTCTTGTGTAGGGCAACACACTTGCTGCGACCACTGCTTGCCACAATTTATAAAAGAATTAATGCATGTAGTGATCAAAGTGGGGTTCAATGATACTCTTCAGAGGCTTGTTGGAGGGTTTAGTCCTAGCCCTGTCACAATCATCGAGGCACTCATTTTCCGCTCCGTCGGCAAGCGTGTCGATGCTCAGAGCAGAGAACGAATTGTGGATGGGGACAGAATACAGCGACTCCGATAAGGTGACTACCTCTTTTGCTGATTCTGCGGACTCTTCCCCCGAACTATGAGAAGGACTCCGTCTAGCACGCCCTTTACGCTTTGAGTACTTACCCTGCAGTGCTGGTGACCAGCGGTTGCCATTGGCAGCCTCTCCTGGCCTATTACCAGTCCTTTCAGACATACGCCGCAGCATATAGCACTCGTTGGAAGTGTGGCTCGTAGAATTGTGGTACATACAAACACCCTCCTGGTGCTGGGTATGGGGATGATTACAGTCATTGCGTGGGGACCTAGGTTTATGACACTGACTGGTAGTGTCCACGCTTACCGCAGTTAAAGCAAGTCACCACGCACTTGGCTGGTGGAGCTGGCGGTGGTGAATGCTATTGGTGTTTGCCCTTTTGTCTATTGTCCGTAGCTGACCTATAGTTATTTGTACTTGACCTACTATTTGTACTTGACCTATGATTCTTTGTGCAAGACGGAGTGCCACTGGCTGGTGACTGTTTGACAGATGCAGCAAAAGTGACCGCTTGCTGTAATGGCGGTGCTGCTAGGGCTGGCGTTGGCAGAAGTGGCACAGGAGTGTCCACACGATGACAAATCTTGCCCTTCTCGTTGGGTGGCTTGATTTCAACTATGGCTTCAAATGCACCAAAACTTCGTGCTGGGGGCCGAGACCTAATGCGTCAATGACACAGTGGAGGGTTTGTGGGGCATCTCGCCGCATGACGCCTACGGCGAGCATGGGGATGATGTCCTTGACTCTGATACAATCATTGTCCGTAACCCATTTGGTTGAACGAATCGCATCCCCAAAATCTTTGGATGCCTGCTCGAAACGGCAAATACAGGCAAGTGGGCTCTCATGTACCGACTGACACTCATTCAAAACACTAGTGAGGATGTCTGACGACTACGCCGGAAATAACGTCGGAATTCTTCCTTGAGTTCGGGCCAAGATTGTAAATTGCTCACTTTGTCTAGACGCACGAAGGAGCTGATGTCACTCTTAGCTAGGTCTATTACGGCAGCAGCAGCACAAATGTACTATACATCAGTGGGGCCATCGTGTCTTCCCTTAACCGCAGTTTCACTCGATTGTAACCTAGTTTTCAACATTCCCGAACTACCATCGAAAATAAGGGATGGGTAGGAACGGCCAGTAAGAGCACTCGTGGACGTTATATGAGGCTATAGTCTGTCCAACCGTATGAAGGGTTTCTCTTGCAACATGAGTGGGTATACTTTCAGTAGAAGTGCTAAGGACTTTGGCTTGAGCTGAACCAGCATTGCAAGCCTTGCGTGTGTTAGTCATGGCTTTAGAGTATAACGAAGCGTAAGAGATCACGAAGGAGGTAATTAGAACAGAAGCTGGAAATGGTACGCAAATTGCTATAACTTAGCACTGAGTCAGCGGGAACACAGCACGATGGTACTCGATAAACTGCTTAATTGTTAAATTATTTTTGGAAACACAAAAAAAGGAAAATTGAATGACTCTTTACTTAAGTGTTGAAACGCTATTCTTTGGTCTGCCAGGCGCCCCATATGCTGCAGTTGTGTGTTAGTTACCATTTTGTCCTAGGCACATGTCGATTAGACACTAGGCCTGTTGTATATATGTGTGTGTGTGTGTAAGGAAACACTTCGAAACGTTTCGGCCCCGCCGGGAATTGAACCCGTGCCTTCCGTGCGTGAAGCGAGAGCTTTAGCCACCATGCCATCGGTGTGTGTGTGTATGTGTGTGTGTGTGTGTGTGTGTGTGTGTGTGTGTGTGTGTGTATACTCACCTATTTGTACTCACCTATTTGTGGTTGCAGGGGTCGAATCATAGCTCCTAGCCCCGCCTCTTCACTGATTGCTACTAGGTCATCTCTCTCCCTGCTAAATGAGCTTTATCAAACCTCGTCTTAAAACTATGTATAGATCCTGACTCCACTACATCACTTCCCAGACTATTCCACTTCCTGACAACTCCGTGACTGAAGAAATACTTCCTAACATCCCTGTGATTCATCTGAGTCTTCAACTTCCAACTGTGTCCCCTTGTTGCTGTGTCCCATCTCTGGAACATTCTGTCTCTGTCCACCTTGTCAATTCCTCTCAGTATTTTATATGTCGTTATCATATCCCCCCTATCTCTCCTGTCTTCCAGTGTCGTAAGGTCGATTTTCTTTAACCTCTCCTCGTAGGGCATACCCCTTAGCTCCGGGTCTAGTCTTGTTGCAAACCTTTGCACTTTCTCTAGTTTCCTTACATGTTTGGCTAGGTGCTGGTTCCAAACTGGTGCTGCATACTCCAATATAGGCCTAACGTACACAGTGTACAGGGTCCTGAACGATCCCTTATTAAGATGTCGGAATGCTATTCTTAAGTTTGCTAGGCGCTCGTATGCTGCAGCAGTTATTTGGTTGATGTGCGCCTTAGGAGATGTGCCCATTGTTATACTCACCCCAAGATCCTTTTCCTTGAGTGAGGATTGTAGGCCAGAGACTATACTCCGTCTGCGGTCTTCTTTGCCCTTCCCTAATCTTCATGACTTTGCACTTAGTGGGGTTCAACTCCAGGACCCAGTTGCTGGATCAGGCATGCAGCTTGTGTGTGTGTGTGTGTATGTGTGTGTGTGTGTGTGTGTGTGTGTGTGTGTGTGTGGTGTGTGGTGTGTGTGTGTGTGGTGTGTGTGTGGTGTGTGTGTGGTGTGGGTGTGTGGTGTGTGTGTGTGTGTGTGTGTGGTGTGTGTGTGGTGTGTGTGTGTGTGTGTGTGGTGTGTGTGTGTGGTGTGTGTAGTGTGTGTGGTGTGTGTGTGTGTGGTGTGTGTGTGTGTGTGTGTGTGTGTGTGGTGTGTGGTGTGTGTGTGTATGTGTGTGTATGTGTGTGTGTATGTGTGTGTGTGTGTATGTGTGTGTGTATGTGTATGTGTGTGTATGCATATGTTGTGTGTGTGTATGTGTGTGTGTGTATGTGTGTGTGTATATGTGTGTGTGTGTACTCACCTAGTTGTACTCACCTAGTTGTGGTTGCAGGGGTCGAGTCATAGCTCCTGGCCCCACCTCTTCACTGGCCGCTACTGGGTCACTCTCCATGAGCCATGAGCTTTATCATACCTCTGTGTGTGTGTGTGTGTGTGTGTGTGTACTCACCTAAATGTGGTTGCAGGGGTCGAGACTCAGCTCCAGGCCCCGCTTCTTCGCTGTCCACTACTGGGTCTCTGCTCTCCCTGCTCCATGAGCTTCATCATACCTTGTCTTAAAACTATGTATGGTTCCCGCCTCCACTATATCGTTCGTTAGACTATTCAACTTCCTAACTACTCTATGGATGAAGAAGTGCTTCCTAACATCCCTTTGACTCATCTGAGTCTTCAGCTTCCTGTTGTGCCCCCTTGTTTCTGTGCTCCCTCACTGGAACATCCTGTCACTATCTACCTTGTCGATTCCCAACAGTATTTTGTATGTCGTTATCATGTCTCCTCTAACCCTTCTGTCCTCCTGTGTTGTTAGTCCTATTTCCCTCAACCTTTCTTCATAGGGCAGTCCCCTGAGTTGTGGAACTAGCCTTGTCGCAAACCTTTGCACTTTCTCTAATTTCTTGACGTGCTTGACCAGGTGTGGGTTCCAGACTGGTGCTGCATACTCTAGTATGGGCCTGACGTACACGGTGTACAGTGTCTTGAACGATTCCTTGTTAAGGTAATGGAACGCTAATCTCAGGTTTGCCAGTCGCCCATATGCTGCGGCAGTTATCTGGTTGATGTGTGTTTCCGGAGACGTGCTTGACGTTATACTCACCCCAAGGTCTTTCTCATTTGATGAGGTTTGTAGCCTTTGTCCACCTAGCCTGTACTCTGTCTGCGGTCCTCTTTGCCCTTCTCCGATCTTCATGACTTTGCATTTGGTGGGGTTAAATTCGAGAAGCCAGTTGCTAGACCAGATGTCAAGCTTGTCCAGGTCTCTTTGAAGTCCTGCTTGGTCTTCATCCGATGTGATTCTGCTCATTAATTTCACATAATCTGTGAACAGAGACACTTCTGAATCTATCCCGTCCGTCATGTCATTCACAAATACCAAGAATAGCACTGGTCCTAGGAATGACCCCTGCGGTACACCGCTCGTCACAGGCGCCCACTGGGATACCTCATCACGCACCATGACCCGTTGTTGCCTCCCTGTGAGGTATTCCCTGATCCATTCCAGTGCCCTTCCTGTTATACACGCTTGGTCTTCCAACTTCTTTACTAATATCATATGAGGAACTGTGTCGAAGGCCTTCCTGCAGTCCAGGAAAAGGCAGTCAACCCTCCCTTCTCTCTCTTACTTTACCTCTGTTACTTTATCATAGAACTCCAGGAGGTTTGTTACACAGGATTTGCCTTCCCTGAATCCGTGCTGTCTGGCGTTGATTAGCCTGTTCTACTCCAGATGCTCCACCATTCTTTTCCTGATGATTTTCTCCAAGACTTTGCACACTATACATGTAAGTGACACCAGTCTATAGTTTAGTGCCTCCTTTCTGTCTCCTTTTTAAAGATGGGGACTACGTTGGCCTTTTTCCATACCTCAGGTAGCTGCCCAGTTTCAAGGGATGTGTTGAATATTATGGTAAGTGGCACACTCAGAACCTCAGCTCCTTCCCGAAGGACCCATGGGGAGATATTGTCCGGACCCATCGCCTTTGAGGTATCAAGGCCACTGAGTAGCTGCTTCACCTCCCGTCAGTTGTGTGTATGCCCTCCAGCACTTGATACATCCCTTGTTGGTGACGCACCCCGTCCTGTCTACCCAGCTGCCTTCCTTCCTCCACTGTGAATACTTCCTTAAACCTGTGTGTGTGTATGTGTGTGTGTGTGTGTATTCCAGTGCAGTGAACATAAACTAGCACTTTTCTGCTGTTTATACTTTACCCATCATTCATGATGGTTGTCAGTGCTAAGTCATAGACTAGAGAGGTGGGTCAATGATGATATAAGTAGATAGTGAGAAACACACTATGTTGGCAGAGAAACCTTTATTATGACATCTGGATTAGTCCTAGACGTTATGAAGTATGAAAAATGATTAAGATACACCAACTTACGAAGAAAGAAGCACACTGAGTCTCGGGCGAGGTCAGAGGTGAGGTAACAAGTGATGTCAGAGGTGAGGTAACAAGTGAGGTCAGAGGTGAGGTAACAAGTGAGGTCAGAGGTGAGGTAACAAGTGAGGTCAGAGGTGAGGTAACAAGTGAGGTCAGAGGTGAGGTAACAAGTGAGGTCAGAGGTGAGGTAACAAGTGAGGTCAGATGTGAGGTAACAAATGAGATCAGAGGTGAGGTAACAAATGAGGTCAGAGGTGAGGTAACAAGTGAGGTCAGAGGTGAGTTAACAAGTGAGGTCAGATGTGAGGTAACAAGTGAGGTCAGAGGTGAGGTAACAAGTGAGGTCAGAGGTGAGGTAACAAGTGAGGTCAGAGGTGAGGTAACAAGTGAGGTCACAGGGAGAGATAAGTTTACTGTAGGTGCTGATACCTGGGGGAAGGTGGACACAGTAATGTCCATAAGAAACATTTTTATTGTGTGTACAACTTGAGCGGCGGGTTGCGCAAGTGTGTACCTTTATGTTCAAAAGTGACAGCTAAATGACTAACAGTTGCTTCCACAATCCTACGTTTTGTTCTCTTTTTCTGATACAACTAAAGTGCTGCTCCCATAATGTTTATACTGCCCATCCTGCAAGTGTAATTGTCTTCATACTCGCGAGTCTGAAGGTTATATACTGTCTCAGTGATTTAAACGTTATATCCCCCTCCCACGGATTGCTATAAATCCCTGCAGCTGTAGCGCTCTCGGGACTGTCAGGTCTGATGATGTCTTTGATGGTTCTGACGGATACGACACCAATATCCATTTGTCTTTATGAAAGATGGAGGTGATAGGGGTGGTATCCAGTCCTATGGGTGGACGTGGCAAGCAATGTAGGCCTTTTAACTGGGAATGGAGTGGATGAACAAATCTTTTCTTTTGCAAGAGTGGATGATTTGTTTCTCTTCATGGAATGCTCCATTACACACCCTGGGGGCGCTGAAGGGAAACAACTTTTAACCTGACTCCATGGAAAAGATATTGCATGAAATCTCATTTGTTAGTGAAATGGTTTGCCCCTCAGCACCGTCATTGCCAACATATACCTTGAATTCCTAAAGTAAAACCGCTTTAAGAACGTCATCCCAGGCAACATCACGTGGCTGATATACAGTATGTTGACGACATCATGGCTATTGTTCCAAGACGCTTTGCTCTTGGCCATTTTAGGACATAGCTTAGTAGAGCCCACCAAAGAGTTTTCTCTAGAGGAAGTACAGGGTGATTTGTCTTCCTTCCCTGTCATCCTTCTCATCAAGGAAGAAACGATATCAAACGAAACATTTGCTGAAGATCAATCAATAGAGATCACTTGATACAGTATTTTTTAATTAACAATCCTAAACGCAGAGTGTTTAGAGTTAATTTTCTTCTGAGTCTTAAGGGAATGTAATGGAATATTTTTTAAAGAGGAATAGAAATGTTTCGAGGACACCTTCACTACACTTAACACCCCACTACACTTAACACCCCACTACACTTAACACCCCACTACACTTAACACCCCACTACACTAAACATTCCACTACACTTAACACCCCACTGCACTTAACACCCCACTACACTTAACACCCCACTATACTTAACATCCCACTACACTTAACACCCCACTACACTTAACACCCCACTACACTTAACACCCCACTATACTTAACATCCCACTACACTTAGCATCCCACTACACTTAACATCCCACTACACTTAACATCCCATTACACTTAACATCCCACTACACTTAGCATCCAACTACACTTAACATCCAACTACACTTAGCATCCCACTACACTTAACACCCAACTACACTTAACACCCCACTACACTTAGCATCCAACTACACTTAATATCCCACTACACTTAACATCCTACTACACTTAACACCCAACTACACTTAACATCCCACTACACTTAGCATCCCACTACACTTAACATCCCACTACACTTAACATCCCATTACACTTAACATCCCACTACACTTAGCATCCAACTACACTTAACATCCAACTACACTTAGCATCCCACTACACTTAACACCCCACTACACTTAGCATCCAACTACACTTAACACCCCACTACACTTAACATCCTACTACACTTAACACCCAACTACACTTAACATCCCACTACACTTAACATCCCACTACACTTAACATCCCACTACACTTAACATCCCACTACACTTAACATCCCGCTCCACTTAACATCTCACTACACTTAACACCCCACTACACTTAACATCCCACTACACTTAACATCTCACTACACTTAACACCCCACTACACTTAACACCCAACTACACTTAACATCTCACTACACTTAACACCCCACTACACTTAACATCCCACTACACTTAACATCTCACTACACTTAACATCTCACTACACTTAACACCCAACTACACTTAACATCCCACTACACTTAACATCCCACTACACTAAACATCCCACTACACTTAACATCCCGCTACACTTAACATCTCACTACACTTAACACCCCACTACACTTAACATCCCACTACACTTAACATCCCACTACACTAAACATCCCACTACACTTAACATCTCACTATACTTAACACCCCACTACACTAAACATCCCACTACACTTAACATCCCGCTACACTTAACATCTCACTACACTTAACACCCCACTACACTAACATCCCACTACACTTAACATCCCACTACACTAAACATCCACTACACTTAACATCCGCTACACTTAACATCTCACTACACTTAACACCCACTACACTAACATCCCACTACACTTAACATCCCACTACACTAAACATCCCACTACACTTAACATCTCACTATACTTAACACCCCACTACACTAAACATCCCACTACACTTAACATCCCGCTACACTTAACATCTCACTACACTTAACACCCCACTACACTTAACATCCCACTACACTAACATCCCACTACACTAAACATCCCACTACACTAACATCTCACTATACTTAACACCCCACTACACTAAACATCCCACTACACTTAACATCCCGCTACACTTAACATCTCACTACACTTAACACCCCACTACACTTAACATCCCACTACACTTAACATCCCACTACACTTAACATCCCACTACACTAAACATCCCACTACACTTAACATCTCACTATACTTAACACCCCACTACACTAAACATCCCACTACACTAATCATCCCACGACACTAAACACCCCACTACACTAAACATCCCACTACACTAATCATCCCACGACACTAAACATCCCACGACACTAAACATCCCACTACTCATCAACAGTAAACCTTGACTCATCCACACCACTTCCCGGTAAACCGCTGATATCAGTCGTCAACAAATCCTTCCTACTGGACAATTTGCCACCAATATGAAACTCTTGTGAAGAGCGAAGATGAGCAGTGTTGTCGTAACCAGAGAAACCGACAAAGAAATCACCAGACCGACCACTCAGGAGTTTACGGCATTTCCTGTGAGGGGATGTGCCGTAGTAATATATACATTGATGCAACAGTACACAACCTTCAGACATTACTGTAGGAACACAAGTGTGTTTACAAGATAGACGATATGAACAACGCGCTGTTCATAGCAGTCTACACTCACACATAAGCTATGGAACTGCATTGCAATTGAAGTGCTGCAACATATGTTCATTTAACTGCCACTACTGAACAAAACAAGAGAACGTACACACCGGCAGCTCCATTGCTCATATGATACACAGTTTTCATAATATATATATATATATATATATATATATATATATATATATATATATATATATATATATATATATATATATAATTCATTATTATATTTCATTCAGTACTGGACTATAATGTATGATAGTCCAGTACTGAATGAAATATAATAATGAATTAAGATAAATGTACAACAGTTAGGGACCTTTTTCCCAAACGCTTCACTACACAGCAGTCTTCTTCAGTCGAATACAGAGGAGGTAGCGGAAACAGAGGATATTTTGAGACCATGTAATCAGTCCGTCAACCTCGACTCGCCAATTTTCCATTTTTGTGAAAGAAATTGATAAATTTGAAATAACGGTTTTGATGATATATAGTATGGTGATACCGACAAGATATGAATATTTATTAGAATTAACCTTTCACCACGAGTGTCTTCATCAGTCCTAATGGTGATCGTTTTTCAACCCTCTAATGATGAAATAATGGGATTGCAACTTTTTATCGACTTGGAGCTTAGTGTACCGGCGTATTTTAGAATATTTATCACTCTGAAGTAACACTAGAAGCCTCTTGTACTTGACTTCAATGCCGGTGATTTCTAGCGAAAGGCGTGATTTACTTTTTCACTGTCTAGTGTACATTACCTAATTTACTATTTGTAATAAAGAAATTAGGAGACTGGTTCCCATTAATAAGGTGTAGATGTTTCTTCTGATTTGCTTTGGGTTTTCAATGGTAATATTTAACTACATAAAAAAATTATGCTACACTGTACAGTTGTAACGTTGGCACTGAGACAGTGCTGGGGTTGTGTAATTCTTGACGTGTCACTCTTAGAGTGACTGTCGGTGTGCTCGTGGGAGTGGGACTGCTTGAGGACTGTCAGTGTGATCCTAGCAGTGACTGCATGACTGACAGTAAGCCAGCAGTGACTGCATGAGGACTGTCAATGTGGTCGTAGTAGTGACTGTCTGCATGACTGACAGTAAGCCAGAAGTGACTTTCTGCATGAGCACTGTGAATGTGGTCCTAACAGTGACTGTCTGCATGAGGACTGACAGTGTGCTGTCAGTGTTTGTCTGCATAAGGTTATAGTTACTGAACACTTGAACACATGTTCCTCTTATCTAAGTTTAATCTTTCAGGCTAGAAAAGAGTTCTTTATAACAAGGTAGAAGAGTTTTACAAATTCTATATTAATCAATTTCTTGAGGTTCTGTTCCTTATTATCTATCGAATAATAGAAAATCTATTTTATTTTAAAAGTTTGACATTTACTTTAAAACTCATTATTTTTTCTGTAAACTAATAGATTTCTAATTTATTTATATTCTTAAGACAGGCTCGCATAACACTGGTGAACACTGATTAATACCAGGAAGTTCAGCTATCCTAAGCTTTCTTGGATTAAACCTGATTGACAAGCACTCCCTAGGAGCTGTATGGCCCCCCTATGGGTTTAGGGGTCATACAGTAATATTAACATTCTGAGATATTAATATTCTCTTCCTGTAATTACAAGCACTGAAGATGGGACGTCACAGCATGGCTGAATTCCTAAAACTGTAACATCACCAACACAGCACTAATGCTGTATCTACAACACTGTAAATGGGACATCACCAACATATCCCTACTGTTGGGAGAGAGTGCAACGGACAAGTGTAGTAGTAGCAGCAGAAACACACACAGCAAGAGGCATTCTTGAGCTTCCCCAGCGCTCGGGCTTAATGCCCAAAGCTGAGGTGTGACTCCAAAAGGATCCTGTAGTGCTTGCTGCCTTTGCACCTCCTAATATCGTCTGCTGCATAGCAGCAGACTATATTAGACCCTTCGAGCCCAGTGTGGGCGAGGTTTGTGGCAGCCCAAGGTGCCTAGCTTTTCCCTCCGAGCCCCGTGGGGGTGGGGAATGGGACTAGGCCTGGAGACAGCTGGTCCCAGAAAACGAGGAGGGACTTGTACCTCCTCCCATGGCAGACATTGGTCTGAGACACTCCCCCGACAGTGAGCCAAGGCCGGACCACCTCCTGGAAAAGGCCCGGGCCGGGCAATTATACCGGCGAATCTACAACAGAAGAGCCCTACTGTTGTATCTACAAACACTGTAAATGGGACATCACCAACATAGCTCTACAGATGTAGCTACATAAAATTTAAGACATGAAACAACACAGGGATTATCCCAGGTAATCACTTACCAACGACCTGCACATATCCGACCTGGTTGATAGCCGGCTCCATATTAACCTGACACACATAGTATCCGGTGTCGTCAGGTTGAACGTTGCGTATATGAAGCGTCCAGGTGGTGGGGTCCTCACGCGTGACCCGGAACCTCGGGATGAGTGTGATGGTTGTCTCATCTATAGTAAGCAGCATCACGCGGTTGAGGTGCATCCATGTCACCTGAAACAGGATATAAATGTGTCAAAGGTGCAACAGAGACAAACCGTGTTACTTTTACTGGAAGCGATAAAACCGCATGGGTCATTCAACGCATATGATGCTAATCGCAAAAATCCTACTCTTGTTATCTACCTTTTGAGATTACTACGAATTATTTGCACGAAAGGAAAGCATGAGCATGAAAGAATTAACAAATTATAGCATTTGCGCCATGTTAAAATATGAAGTCAATGACTAAGTTTTAATTTAGAGGAAACGCTCAAAATAAAATATACGTAAAAACCATACGCAGTCGGTGTATTCTCTAGCAAATATATATGATAGAAATTAGGTTTATTTATATATTTTTTTTTATTTTCCTGGTACAACTTGGGTACAAGGAAGAAGCGACGTGTTACTGAAAGTTTTATCAGATGCTCTTAACTGGAAGCAGTAATTAAACCAGGACATCAACAACCAATTAAAACTAGCTAACGAGACTACACCTTAACTACTTTGCTCTCGAAATTACCTTAGTTTTACACATGGCTAGTGTTTAGGTGTAGGATATATATAATATATATATATATATATATATATATATATATATATATATATATATATATATATATATATATATATATATATATATACATGTATATATATATGTCGTGCCGATTAGGTAAAACTGGTCAATTAGCAAGAACTCATCTAAAATTAAGTCTTTTCTAAAATTTCTCTTATACGTTTAAAGATATATTTTTTTCATTTATGTTAATGTAAGAATTTATAATTTTGTACCAAGAGAAACTTTGAAAACCTACCTAACCTTATTACAACAAGCGCAATTTAATTTAACCTAACCCAACTAAATATATTTTAGATTCGTTAACATTAATTTAATAATAAACAAACACAATGAAATATATTTTTTTCGTTATGTTCAGAATGATTTTGGCGAAAATATTGCATACACAAATTTTCACTTGTCTTATATGGCAAGGTGAGCGTTGCTATTTAAGCCAAAATCGCAAGTTTTACCTAATCGGCACGACATATATATATATATATATATATATATATATATATATATATATATATATATATATATATATATATATATATATATATATATTTATTATTAACACATCGGCCGATTCCACCAGGGCAGGGTGGCCGAAAAGAAAAACTTTCATCATCATTCACTCCATCACTGTCTTGCCAGAGGGTGCTTTACACTACAGTTATAAACTGCAACATTAACACCCTCCTTCAGAGTGCCGGCACTGTACTTCCCATCTCCAGAACTCAAGTCCGGCCTGCCGGTTTCCTGAATCCCTTCATAAATGTTACTTTGCTCACACTCCAACAGCACGTCAAGTATTAAAACCATATGCCTCCATTCACTCCTATCAAATACGCTCACACATGCTTGCTGGAAGTCCAAGCCCTCGCACACAAAACTTCCTTTACCCCTCCCTCCAACCTTTCCTAGGCCGACCCCTACCCCGCCTTCCCTCCACTACAGATTTATACACTCTCGAAGTCACTCTGTCTCGTTCCATTCTCTCTACATGTCCAAACCACCTCAACAACCCCTCCTCAGCTCTCGGACAATCGTTTTGGTAATCCCGCACCTCCTCCTAATTTCCAAACTCCGAATTCTCTGCATTATATTCACACCACACATTGACCTCAGACATGACATCTCCACTGCCTCCAGCCTTCTCCTCGTTGCAACATTCATCACCCATGCTTCACACCCATATAAGAGCGTTGGTATAACTATCTCTCATACATTCCCTCTTTACTTCTATGGACAAGGTTCTTTGTCTCCACAGACTCCGAAGTGCTCCACTCACCCTTTTCCCTCATCAATTCTATGATTCACCTCATCCTTCATAGACCCATCCGCCGACATGTCCACTCCCAAATATCTGAATACATTCACCTCCTCCATACTCTCTCCCTCCAATCTGATATCCAATCTTTCGTCACCTATTCTTTTTGTTATCCTCATCACCTTACTCTTTCCTATATTCACTTTCAATTTTCTTCTTTTACACACCCTACCAAATTCATCCACCAACCTCTGCAACTTCTCTTCAGAATCTCCCAAAAGCACAGTGTCATCAGCAAAAAGCAACTGTGACAACTCCCACTTTGTATTTGCTTCTTTATCTTTTAGCCCAACACCTCTTGCCAAGACCCTTGCATTCACTTCTCTTACAACCCCATCTATAAATATATTGAACAACCACGGTGACATCACACATCCTTGTCTAAGGCTCACTTTTACTGGGAAATAGTCCCTTCCCTCCTACACACTCTAACCTGAGCCTCACTATCCTCATAAAAACTCTTCACTGCTTTCAGTAACCTTCCTCCTATTCCATACACCTGCAACATCTGCCACATTGCCCCCCTATCTACCCTATCATACGCCTTTTCCAAATCCATAAATGCCACAAAAACATCTTTACCCTTATCCAAATACTGTTCACCTATATGTTTCACTGTAAACACTTGGTCTACACACCCCCTACATTTCCTAAAGCCCCCTTGTTCATCTGCTATCCTGCTTTCTGTCTTACTCTTAATTCTTTCAATAATAACTCTACCATACACTTTACCAGGTACACTCAACAGACTTATTCCCCTATAATTTTTGCACTCTCTTTTGTCCCCTTTGTCTTTATACAAAGGAACAATACACGCTCTCTGCCAATCCCTAGGTACCTTACCCTCTTCCATACATTTATTAAATAATAGCACCAACCACTCCAAAACTATATCCCCACCTGCTTTTAACATTTCTATCTTTATCCCATCAATCCCAGCTGCCTTACCCCTTTAATCTACCCACTGCCTCACAAACTTCCCCTACACCCACAACTGGCTCTTCTACACTCCCACAAGATGTTATTCCTCCTGCCCTACACACGAAATCACAGCTTCCTGTCTTCATCAACATTTAACAACTCCTCAAAATATTCTCTCCATCTTCCCGATACCTCTAACTCACCATTTAATAACTCTCCTCTCTATTTTTAACTGTCAAATCCATTTGTTCTCTAGGCTTCCTCAACTTATTAATTTCATTCCAAAACTTTTATATATATATATATATATATATATATATATATATATATATATATATATATATATATATATATATATATATAATATATAATATATGCTGTATTTGGCAGGTCATTGACCACCTACCTACATCATCAAAAAAAAAGGTCAAGTGTTGTTAGTTGATCGTGAGGTGTAATCTCGTCTTTATATGCCTTTCTGTTGATCTTTTATTTTAACATTGCTTTAAAAATGTGAGAAATCACGAAAGTGCACAAGCAATACAAAAAGCAAAACAACCAAGGGGATATTTGAAAGATGGCTCTTGGCCTTTGGTGTTGCAATCAATACATCAGAAGCTTGCAGTGTTGCAGAAATGAGTAGGAAGTCCAGTAAATGCACTCAGGGGAGCGACTGTAGCTTGAACGATTCTAGCTAGAGCCGTATATATATATATGTCGTGCCGATTAGGTAAAACTTGCGAATTTGGCTTAAATAGCAACGCTAATCTTGCCATATAAGACAAGCGAAAATTTGTGTATGCAATAATTTCGCAAAAATCATTCTGAACCTAACGAAAAAAAAATATATTTCATTGTGTTCGTTTATTATTAAATTACTGTAAACGTATCAAAAATATATTTAGTTGGATTATGCTAAATTAAATTGCGCTTGTTATAATAAGGTTAAGTAAGTTTTCTAAGATTCTTTTGGTGCAAAATTATAAATTTTTACATTAACATAAATGAAAAAAAAATATCTTCAAACGTATAAGAGAAAATTGTAGAAAGGACTTAAGTTTAGATGAGTTATTGCTAATTGACCAGTTTTACCTATTAGGCACGACATATATATATATATATATATATATATATATATATATATATATATATATATATATATTATATTTATATTATATATATGTATATATTTATATTATATATATATATATATATATATATATATATATATATATATATATATATATATATATATATATATATGTCGTGCCGATTAGGTAAAACTGGTCAATTAGCAAGAACTCATCTAAGAATTAAGTCCTTTCTAAAATTTTATCTTATACGTTTAAAGATATATTTTTTCATTTATGTTAATGTAAGAATTTATAATTTTGTACCAAAGAAACTTTGAAAACCTACCTAACCTTATTACAACAAGCGCAATTTAATTTAGCCTAACCCAACTAAATATATTTTAGATACGTTAACATTAATTTAATAATAAACAAACACAATGAAATATATTTTTTTCGTTATGTTCAGAATGATTTGGGCCGCCTCCATGCTAAAAATAACTTTTACTGATGTGTCAATGGCTGCCCAAGCTATAGCTGAAGGCCTGGCCATATACTACTACTTTATTAACTCCTCTCATATTGAAGCTGAGAGGTATCATCATATTACTCAATGCTGGAGTTGCTACTCTTACCTACACTCTACAAAAGACTGCCCCACAAAAAACAAAAAGTTATGCTCTACCTGCGGGTCTGAAAGCCACGATTCCAAGACTTGCACTTCTACTGCCCCACTTAAGTGTCTCAACTGCAAAAACAATCATCATACTCTCGCGGCAAAGTGCCCCACTCGTCGAGAAATTCTGAAAAAAACCCAGGAAGCAGAACAGAAGAAACTTTTAAAAGCTACCCAACCCTCCACCACCGCTCCACCAGCTTGTGAACCTACGAAAATTCATTAATGTATGCTATATGCACACTTGCATAATATGGCGATACCAGGTTCCTTCAACACTGTTATTAACGAGCTCTTCTGATTGAATAATATGCCAAACTTTACTTTTCCAGACTCTGCACCATCTGCCGACATCATGAAGCTCACCAAAGATTTTGGCAATGTCACAACACCTGAAATTCCATCTCCAAGAAACAGCCAATCAGCTACTTCCAATATCACCACCGCTGTGGACCAATCAGCAACCTTGCCTGACCCATCTGTGTCTTCCACTTCCTCTGCTACTACTAATGAACCACCTGCTCCTTCTCCAACTCAACCACCAAAAGCCAAGAAAGCCAAGACACTCCCTCCTGAAAATCCACCTCAAGATACTCCAAGACCTGAAGAAATGGAAGAGGAAACAATATTCAGACCAACTGAACCCCTCACTTTCTACACATATAATCCTCACACCCCGACGCTATATGCACCTCAGGCCGTCTATTCCATGCGTCATGGTAGTATCAAGTACACTGTTGCTCCTGGCTGCCCTCACCACACTGAAACAGCACTAATTGAAGACTTAGAAAAAGACAAAACCTTGATCAAACTTACTGTATTGTCAAAACAAGCTTTCAGAAGACTTCAAAATGGTTCTACGACAAGAACGTAAAACTAAACAAGAACACAGATATGAAGAGTTTTCTATCCACCAATCACCGATGATCCTGCATATTTAACGATCAATCATATTGAAGCATGCCTCCCCCGCCTCCCGCCGATCTCCAGCAACCATTTACCGAACAGTTCTACACATCCATCACCATGATGCAGCCTGCACAGCTTACCGACATCGCCAGCCAAGTCCTGATCTCTCCAGCTCTATCCACGATCGCCTCAGCTGCTGGGTTAAGCCTGCTCTATCTCTACGACTAAGAACACTCCTCTCAGTGCTACTCATCGTCTGTCCCGTCTTCCCCGTTCATTCCATTGGGATCTTACCTGAACACGTTCGTTCCGATCCTCACTTGACGAAGACATTCATAGACCCACAAACCAACACAACCTTTCTATTCCTTGTATGAACCTGCTCCTAACCCTATTTACAAATAACTTTTGTTTCAATGACAGGTACCTTGAGCTGTTCGCCCCTTTGACCCACTTTCGCCTTAGCTGCTGGGTTAAGCCCTGGCTCAACTTCTACACTCCTCTCCTTCGGCTGTCCCGTCCTCCCCGCTCACCCCACAGAAGTCTCACCAACAGGAGAGCCTGCTATTCCTGTTCTCAAGTCTGTCCCACGATCGCCTTAGCTGCTGGGTTAAGCCCTGGCTCTATTTCTACGACTAAGAAGACTCCTCTCCAGCACTATTCTTCGTCTGTACCGTCTTTCCCGCTCATCCCATTGGGATCTTACCTGAACTTATTCATTCATTCATTCCTTTTTGTTAGTGTGACTTTGTAAATAGTCCAAGTCGGACCGAAACGTCGTTGTAAGCTCCTCTCTTCTATGTGCGGGTTATTTATGCACCTGGAAAGTTTTTGAGGACGTTGTCCCAAACCTGCACTCTACCATAACAGCATAATGGAAGTACCATAACAGCATAATGGAAGTACCATAACACCATAATGGAAGTACCATAACAGCATAATGGAAGTACCATAACAGCATAATGGAAGTACCATAACAGCATAATGGAAGTACCATAACAGCATAATGGAAGTACCATAACAGCATAATGGAAGTACCATAACAGCATAATGGGAGTAATGAAAGGACGTTCAAAATAAACCCAGTTTAAAGCAGAGGCTCCGTGGGCACAATAAGGGAATACTGTATCAACATCCGTGGTCCCAGGCTATCAGAAGATATCAGATGCCTGGTCATTCAGGCTATGATGGATGTGGGGCCAGCGGGGCACCAACAGCAATAGCCTATGTTCAACACTTGGGTATCTTTATTGTGGAAAAGTTTCGGCACACAGTGGCTCCATCAGTCCTATACAAAGAATTTTGAAAATCAGAAGGAGCTTGAGGTAATCAGTCCCTCAGCCTGGAGTCGATGTAATCAGTCCACCAATCTTGATAAGAATATAGCCTGTGCAAAGGAGCTTATATATACTACTGGCAGGTGAGGTAAAACAGTCGTAGGTGGTGTCACCTTGACAAATCCACAGGTGGAAGAAGGCAAGAGTAGAATTCATGAGATAGTATTTCTAAGTAGTCATAAGGAATTGGCGAAAGGAGCAGGGCCAACCAACATTTATATGAATATGGATGACTAGGAAGGGTATTTTATTACTAACTTCAATTTCCTGAGTGAAATGTTGAGACTGTGGCATGGGTGGTGAAGGTCAGCCTGTGTAAGGCGATTGTCGACATGTTCACATACCTCATCCAAGATACATTCTTTGAAGATGAGTTGGCGTGTCGATCAATTTCAGGAGACTCCTTGTAGACGTTCACACGTTCTACACTTATATATTAGTCCATGACTATGCCGAAGAACTGTTTGTAACAAGCACCATAAGAGGTGAAAGGTGGAAAAGGGAGTTGAAAGTCATTACTATTTTCTAGTGTTTGACGTCAATAAGATGGTCACTGGTTGTCTTGGTGACTAAGAACACAGCGTTCAAGAAAGTATATTTCCAATTTCTAATGCCGCATGATTGGAAGCTCGAAATTAGGTCCTTGAAATGTTGTGTTTATGTTTCAGACTAAACCCAAAAGGTTTCATTCTTTTCACAAGATCCACCAATTGCTGGACATTGAAGCAATTTAGAAGAATCATACGATATCTCATAGTAAAAATTACTTTAGTGGTTCCAGTGCGCTCAAAAAAAATCCATACCTTCTGTGTAGGAGGAAACACTTGTGTTGAAAGTTTGATGCTGATCAGAAGAGGCTTTCTCAAGTTATTGTAAGAAAATGAAAATCAAGAATGGTTTTATAAATTTGATAAATATACACCTGCACATCCCTATAGTTACAAAAACCTTCCACTAGTTACGTTGAAGCATTCTGAAGTGATAAAAATCCTTGAAGTATATTACTGCTTCTATAATTAAGTGGAATGAATATTTAATAATGAATAAAAAAAAAGGATGTATAAGCTGCTAAAAAAAGCTTTTCCAATATTTCAGTTTCCTTTATTCACTTAAATTTTCGACTAAAGTGAAAGATTTAAAAATAAACGAAATCTGAATAACTACAACGAACAAGAGAAAAAATAGCCGAGGGACAGAAGTAAAATTCTGTAGATAGTCAGTCATCTTGACAGACCAATAACAATCCAAAATATTCTCTGCATAAAACATTTGAAGACGATCAGACGAAGGCTCATTCAGAATCAAAATGTTTGTTTTCGAAACCTTATATGAAAATAAAGTACACTAATTCATCCATAAAACGGACTTAGATGTTATAGACTTACGAAATACGGAATGAAATCCGCTGGGTAGGATCTGTTTGGGAACAGACAAAGTTTGTTACGGAATTATCCGTTATAGTTAAAATCATGTCCAAACAACCTCATCTCTGTCCACTATAACTGCCATTACTGGTCATCCACTACCACCAATTGTCCGTTATACGGAGGGTTTGCTGTATAAAGAACAGAAAAGTTCGTAGTACCCGAAGCATCTCGCGCACTCACGAATTATCTCATGAAAACCAAACTGGCCGATGTCTTTCTGACAGTCTTAGGGAGCACAAAAATAGTGTTAGGCTTGCCGACACTAATAATGCTCTTTTATGTCATGTCAGAGATCACAGTCATCCTATTGATTGGTCTTCTGCTAAAACTGTCTACCCTACGTCCAACTTTCACAGTCGCCGTCTGGTTGAATCCTCCCTTATACACAACTTTCCTTGTATGAATCTTAGCCCTGGCTTTGTCTCTGTTGATGCTTTCCTCTCCCATTACATTGTTAAATGCTCCAAACTTCAGAACACCCATTCCTGATTCCTTCCTCTTCTATCTCTTCCCCCTTCTCCTTTCTCCTCTGGGGGTTCTTTCTTTTCTTTTGCCTTGTATTTGTCCTTGTTTATTTTATTTTAATTTTCCTCCCCTCTGTTTTCTTGTCCCTACCGTATGTGGGCCGCCAGCTTTATGCAGTGCTCCTTTCCTAGAATATGACTGACTCCACTACTACTACTACCTTCATTATTACCTCTCCACCACTTTCTTGTGCCCTCCCCTGTCTGCCTGCCTATAAATACCCTTTTACCTGTCCATTGTGTTAGTGTGACTTTGTAAATGGTCCAAGTCGGACCGAAACGTCGTCGTAAGCTCCTCTCTTTTTGTATGTGCGGGTTGTGTGTGTATAATATCAACCTTCTTAAAAGAAGAATACAAGTGTTGAAATGTGAATGCGACCAGAAAAGTGTTTTTGTTGTTGCATGGAAACCTAATTTGGGCAGAGTCTATAGAAAACTAACCAGAGGGCATCTGTACATGTCAGCAGTGGCATGAACCTTGTTTCCTTGCTACACACATCACCTGTGTGTGTGTTGTGTGCAAAACAATCACAAGGGGCGTTGAATAATAGCTCTAGACCTTCGTGATGCAATGAACACATCAGGAGCTTGCAAAGTTGCACAAATGAAAAAGAAATCTCTTTAGATGCCATGAAACCTACATTCCTCTCGGACGAGAGGCAGAGGATGGATTTGAGAAGGACCTGCCTTGTATGGTCCAGCAGGCCTACTGCAATGTTCCTCCATTCTTATGTTTAAATGAGGTGCTAAAAATGATAACCTTGGAGGACAAAACAGAAGGTAACCTCACGGGATACCTAATAACAGATGAAATAGCATGAGTCATTTTACAAATTATTTTAGCACTAACTGGTTGCCCCAATTAAAAAAGGCAAGTCAAAATCATTAGTTTCTGTCCAGCCATATATGAGCCTATAAATTTCCACCTAACCATATTTTCACATAGATAAATGTTCACTGAGAGAATCAGTGATAATTGCTTTTTACCTGCTTTTGTCCTTATTTTATTAAATGCTCACTTTCAAATCCACATTTGGTATTTTTTGGCCTTTTTATGCGACATTTACCTTTGTATTATTCCGTGTATCATCGCCCCTGCGACCTGAACTCAGAACTAATTCTCTAAATTTGGAAAGAATTATTAATGTAATAAGAGTTATAAAGGAAAGACAAGGAACAACAAGGCACAGTACCGTGACTATAACAATACACAAATAACCGCACACAGGAGAGAGGAGCTTACCACGACGTTTCGGTCTTACTTGGACCATTTACGAAGTGACATTGTAAATGGTTCAGGTCGGACCGAAACGTTGTCGTAAACTTTTCCCTCTCCTATGTGTGATTATTTGTGCAGAGAGCAAAGCATAAACTGAAGGTAAGCAGCAGTTGGTATGATTCACCTGTCGTGTACAGGAGAAACTATAAGCTTGTTAGTGTGTGTGTGTGTGGTACCAGACATGTGTTGTTAGTGTGTGTGTGTGGTACAAGACATGTGTTGTTAGTGTGTGTGAGTGTGGTACAAGACATGTGTTGTTAGTGTGTGTGTGTGGTACAAGACATGTGTTGTTAGTGTGTGTGTGGTACAAGACATGTGTTGTACCTGCAAGGAGATGATTTCCCTCTTTTCAAACCTGTTACTAAGTAAGCAGCTTTTAAATCTTGTATTTTGTGAGGATGGCTAACCGAGATTAGGTTGATGTTTACTGGTGTTTTGAATGAAATTAAGTTGAGTATTCTAAGGCTCAGGAGCATAAAACGGGAGAGTTGGAGACACTGAATGGAAATTATTATTATAATCAAAGAAAGCGCTAAACCGATATGGGTTATACAGCTCTGTGGGGTAGAAAATAGTGCTAGGTGGAGAGGAAATCAGAGGTGAGGGAAGGGCTGTGTCAAAGTTCGTATAGTAAAGCATTTGATGACAAAAATTCAAAAAGTGATCGTAAGTCAAAGACAGAACCGTCTGCAAGAAGAGAAGACAAGGTAAGAGTGTTAGGGCGGCGGCGTCGGTGAAGGTAAATCCTGCGAACTCGTTGGTAAACTGGAAAATCTACAAGAAAGTGAAGAACCGAAAGAGGGACCCAACAGACCTCACAGAGAGGAATAGGGTGTCGTTCCATGAAATACCCATGGGTAAGGCGGTGGTAAGAAGATGCCCGTCTTCGCAGCCAACGGCCAGAGATTACTGGAAAATAATCTCTAAACGGAATACCCCTATAGGAAATCGGAAGATCATGCACCGCTGACCGCGCAGCAGCATCCGCTTGTTCATTGCCCCGCACATCAACGTGTCCAGGACCCAACAGAAAACAACGTCTTTGTTTATGCTAACCACACTGCGTAACCATTGTTGAATACGAAGGACTAATGGATGAGGGGAATCAAATTGTTTAATGGCTTGTAAAGCACTGAGGGAATCTGAAATGATCACAAATGTCGAAGGAGAGATATATGTAATACAGAGAAGTGCTATGAGGATGGCATACATCTCGGCAGTAAAAAACTAGCCGAGTCTAACAAATGACCTCGGACAACATCGTCAGGGAACAGCCGCAAACCCAACACCGTCAGAAGATTTAGAACCATCTGTATAAACAGCAACGGCATGAGCATGTGACCGCAAGTGATCAAGACAAAGAGAGTGAGAAGCAGCCGTAGGTAGGAGAGCTTTGGTGCATGGCAGTAGGGCAGAACTGACACGAACCTTCAGAACCTCCAAAGGAGGAAGGGAAAAGGCAGATGCCAAATGAACATACAAGGGAGCCAACTGGAGAGAGGACCGGAGTGAGTGAAGACGAAGAAAAAACTGTTGGAGTAAGCAGGGGCGTCGAACAAATAATGGGCTTTTACTAACGTCTGAGACCAACCTATACGTAGATGAAACACGAAGGTCATGAGCGCGGACAAAGTAACGAAGGCAATGAGTATCACGATGATCAGCTAAGGAAGGAACATTCGCCTCAGCATAGAGACTTTCAACAGGGATGAACGAAAGGCACCAAGGCATAAACGTAGACCCTGATGATGAAGGGGATCTAACTTAGAAAGAGTGGTAGAAGAAGCTGCAGAATAGACTTGGTCGCCATAATCCAGCTTGGACAAGACTAGGGTGGAATGCAAACGGAGGAGAGTCCGGCGATCTGCTCCCCATGAACGATGCGCAAGAATGTCAACCAGCGATCGAAGAGAAGGCCAAGAAACTTGACCGTGTCACATTCTGGAATACGTGAGCCGTGTAAATACAATGGAATATCTGGGACAAGAGGACGTCTAGTGAAGGTAATGAAATGGGTTTTCGTACTAGAAAATTTAAAGCTATGAGAAGTGGCACAATGGGAAACTCGGTCAATCTCATCCTGAAGGAGGCTGCTTCTAGGCGACAGTCAGCCCCTGTGTAAGCTATAGCGAAGTCATCCACATAAAGTGACGACCAAATATGCGATGGAAGAACGGAAGGTAGGTCATTTACAGCTAAGATAAAAAGGGTAGTATTAAGGACTCAACCTTGTGGGACTCCCTCGGTTTGAACAAAGTCTGAGGAAAGCGAGGCGCCAACACGGACACGAAAATGTCTGTCATATAAGAAAGCAGCAAGGAAGGTTGGTAGATTACCGCAGAGGCCTAAGGAGTTGGCTTGGCCTAAAATGTTATACCTCCAAGTGGTGCCATATGCCTTCTCAAGACCAAAACAAGACTGCTAGGAGGGAGTGTTTGTTAGCAAAAGCATTTCGAACGTACGTATCTAAGTGGAGCAAGGGGTCCAAAGTAGAGCGGCCCTTGCGAAAGCCATATTGGTGAGGAGAAAGACTATTGTGAGTCTCCAAATAACATATCAAACGTCTATTCACCAATCGTTCCATCACCTTACAGACTACAGTGGTCAGAACAATGAGACGATAGTGAGAGGTATCAAGCCCCGAGGTGACTGGTTTGCGAAACGGTAGTACAATGGTAGATTTCCATTGTTGAGGGAGAACCCCTCGCGTCCAAATAATACTGAAAAGACACAAAAGGACCATAAGGTCTGTGAATAGAGATGTTGTAGCATACTGATATGAATATCATCAGGCCCAGCTGCTGATGACTGGCAAGCAGAAAGTGTGGACTCTAGCTCTAGGGAGTGAAAGGTACGTAATACGGCTCCATTCCATTAGAAGAGAAATCCAAGGGCAATTGCTCCTTGGTAGACTTAGATATGAGAAATGAAGGACAGAGTTGAAGCCCTTGGAGACACGAACAAGATAGTTCCCGATTTCTATGGCAACTTCAAGAGGTTCTACAACACTAACACCAGCAACCCGCAAAACGGGAGCTGGGTCGAGTGTATTGCCACACAACTTCCCTACGTTCCTTCTTCCAAACCGCACACATAGGGAAAGTGGAAGTAATGGTAGACACATAGTCATGCCAACAAGTGCGTTTTGCATCGCGAATGATGCAGCGAGCAACTGCCCGCTGAAAATCCAAGAGATGATCCGAAGTCCAATTATACCGATAACGGCCCTATGCAGCGCGTTTCAAACGCACCGCACGGCACACTCAGGAGACCACCAAGGCACGCATGTTTGAGAATGCCTGCTGAGGTTTGAGGAATAGAGCGTGATGCTGCAGTCAAAACCAAGGTCGAAAACTGGTGCACCAGCTCATCAATAGAGGACGAAGAAGGGTCCTCACAAAAAGCGATAAGATGAGAGTATATGTCCCAATTTGCTTGTCCAAATTGCCACGAGCGACAGGCGGCCGGAATCATAGTAAGTAGAAGAATAGAAAGTGATCACTGTCTGCAAATCCGGGAGAACAGACCAAGCATAATCAAGTGCGATTGACGAGGAGCAGATAAAAGATCAACGCAAGAGAGAGACTGAGTGAGAGAGTCAAAATGGGTGGGAGCACCCGTATTTAAAACATGAAGAGGAAGAAAAGTGAGAAGAGTCTCCAACTGATCACCACGAGAGTCACAGTGGGACCCTCCCCAAAGATGATGGTGAGCGTTAAATCACCTAACAACAAGGTGGGCGGCAGTAGAGAAGAGATCAAGAACGCAATATCCGAGATACAGAATGCACAGGATGGGGAGAGATATAGAGAGCAAACTGTATACCATTAATGCAAATAAATATGGGCTGCAGTATAATGAAGAAGAGAACGAACAAAGACCTGTTGATACGGTATACCAACGCGCACAAGAAGCGCGCTCCTTTAAATGATTCACCAGGAAAGGGATGAGCAGAATGCAACAACACATAGCCCAAAATGCGACGAATAACAGCTGAACGAATTTTGGGCTCCTGTAACCCGACACATACTGAGGAAAACTGAGAGAGCAACACCTGGAGCTCTCTTCGATTACCCCTGAGACCACGAACATTCCATTGCAAATAAGTCATTATTTACAAAGACAGGTATGCCAACAATAAGAAGCAATAAAATCTATGGGCTATTAGGGTCAGTGAAGTCAATGTGTGGAGGCAACAGTAAGCATGTAAACAAGGAGGAATCAGAATGATGTGAAGGAAAAGATTGCTGTGAGGGTCGTGAAAAATAAGAAGGGGTAGAAGGAGGTGCGTCGGTGTCGATGCCGATACCATGATTTCAGAGACAGAGACAAGTAGAGATTGGGAAGACTATGGAGGGAACCAAAGAGGTATGAGAGGGGAGGGGAGTATGAACCTGTAGAGATGCGCCAGTGGGGACAGAGGAGTCCTGCGGTGGAACAGGAGAGGAAGGAGGTTGGAAGGTAACTGGGGAAGAAGACTGGGGGGAAACAGGAGAAGAGGGGACTACACGAGGGGGGTGAACCTCCACCTCCATGTGAGAGTTAGAAAGGGGGTGAGAACGAGGCACCGAGGCAGAAAAGGAAAACTGTTGGGGAATTATATTTAAGGGAGAATAAGGGATATGAAGAAGTATCCCCTGAAGGCGGAGCCGAGAGACAGCCATAGCATAAGTAAGGCCCTCGCTCTCCTTAAGACAAAGGATTTCTCGTTCATTACGATAGACCTGACAATGGCGGGAAAAAGACAAGTGGGGGGAAGAATGCAAGATATATCGGCAGATCTGCAGTATTTAGCGGGGTGTCCAAAGCACCAGCTGGGAGGTAGGGACCACTTTATGGACCTCTAGGCGATGGCCTGCTATATAAACTATAGACAGAGGACGGAAGTTCACGGCAGTCGAAGGTTAAGCAGGTGATGTTACTGGGAAAGCGCCTCCGCCAGCGAGAGGGCAGGATATATGTATCCACTCTGAGAATAGAAAGGTCCTGAAGGGCTAATTGCTCCAAAATATCATCACCGCAAGACAGAGAATCACTCTGTACAATGGTACGTGGTAAAACCCCTGTACCACTGCAAGAATTGAGAGTAGTGTACTTATGAACTATGATTAGAATGTTATCAATGGAAGTAATATGGGAAAGATCATGAACTTGTTCAGCAACCTGAACTGTAACAATGCACGCACTGCTACAAAGAGCGTGAAAATATATTTTTTGGCCAACATGTCGGTTGTAGGGAAAAGAATTTAGTTCACTGCATACCTGTAAACATGGTGCATAAAAGAAGTGGGTGTCGCGTAGGTTGTTTTTGGGTGAAATGAACAGATATCGAAGAATTGTTAGCAAATGATCTGGAACGTTTAGGTGTAGTACTGCGGGCGGCCTGACCCGAGGTACAGAGCTCGTCACGGCATTATGCCGGATAAGCGCCCTAGCACAATGCCGTGATGAAAATCGAAGGCCTACCATACAGGGGGACTTTTTTCATCAGTGCATTCTGCTGTGTAGCAGCCATTAGCATGATCACGGCCTGCTGCCACACTTTACAGTGACTTCTCATTGCTCACATATAGCTGCTGTGGTGAGAGGAAGTGTTGGACTTTTGTCTCTCATCCGCCCCATCTTTTGTCCGGTGTTCCCTTTGGTTTTGGGGCTATACATGTTTGATTATGGGTAAAAGGAAGTCTCTGGAGATACACCCGTCATCTGCAGGACACCCCATCCACTTCTCAGAAATTCGAAAAGGGAGCAGGGCGCCTCCAGATAATCCAGATTCCAGCAAACTACACCACACCCGAGGAACCCCATGGAGCGGGATGAACCCCGGCACACTTTCCCTACCTAGAAACCAGAGGGAAAGACCCTAGAGGCTACAAACGGGACGGAGAAAGGGAGGGGGTGTGAGGGGGAGGAAAGGGGAAAAGGGGGAGATGGGGAGGATGGGATAAGGGAGGGAGGATTGGCGGGTAATTAAGTTTGGTCTGAGGAAGGAGACCAAAAGGTCTAATTCCTCAGACCAAGAGCCTCTTCACCTCACCAAGGAGCCCCCATGAAGAGGCCAGGACGGAGAATAACCCCATTTAACACAGAAGGAGAATAACCCCATTTAACCCAAGAGGGATAATAGCTCAGTTTAACCCAGGATAATCCAATAAAGCCCCGAAATTTGATTTATTCAAGTCGTCTTGTAGAAGCCACCAACCACAGTTGACTCACTCCCAGGTACCAGTTGACTGTCAGGTGTACAGAGGCAGCAGGTGACTCACTCCCAGGTACCAGTTGACTGCCAGGTGAACAGAGGCAACAGGTGACTCACTCCCAGGTACCAGTTGACTGCCATGTGAACAGAGGCAGCAGGAGCCTGACTTCCAGGTATCTGTCGACTGTCAGTTGTACAGAGGCTCTGAGGTGAATGTCTCTAATTTTTAGCAGTATTAAATTAGGTTAGTGAATGTTTATCTTGTAAAACCTCCAGATATTTTGTGTGTTAGAGGGAGATGTATAAACTATGGAGCCTTACGTGTTATACGAGTTAGTGAGCCATACGTAGATGTGCAAGATAACGAGAGAGTTGCATTTGTAAGCTATGAGAGAGAAATTTCCATTAGGTGGTAAAGCTGTATGAGAGATGGAAGGTGGGTATCTGTCTCAAGATATTATCCAAGATATTAACAAGTAATATGTTCACTCTGGGCCAAGTGTGAATGTGTGTGGCACAAGGAGGACTTGTAATAATCTACAATGTGATGAATATTCCCAGAGAAGAAGAGGCAAGATGTCTTTGGAGATTAAACTTTATCCTAATTATTTAATGGACATACAAAAACATCTTCCCATGAAGAGATGTGCAGATGCCATATAAAGTAGATGTAGTCAAATATATTTCATGGAAACCTTCATACCTGGAGTATACCTGGAGAGGGTTTCGAGGGCCAACGCCCCCGCGGCTCGGTCTAAGACCAGGCCTGGTGGTGGATCAGGGCCTGATGAACCAGGTTGTTACTGCTGGCTGCACGCAAACTAACGTACGAGCCACAGCCCGGCTGGTCAGGTACTGACTTTAGGTGCCTGTCCAGTGCCTTCTTGAAGACAGCCAGGGGTCTATTGGTAATCCCTTTATGTATGCTGGGAGGCAGTTGAACAGTCTTGGGCCCCGGACACTTATTGTGTTGTCTCTCAGTGTACTCGTGGCGCCCCTGCCTTTCGTTGGTTGGCGATCTTGCTTCTTAGAACCCTTTCAAAGATTTTTATGATATGGGATGTTAGTGCTGTCTGTAGCTCTTTTCAACTGCTTTACTGCCACCTTTGTAAAGTGGGGTTATGTCTGTTGATTTTAGTGAGTGTGGGATGAACCGTGTCCATGCTTCCTCTCCATACAATGCTGAAGGCACTTGCCAGAGGCTTCTTGCAGTTCTTGATGAACATGGAGTTCCATTAGTCTGGGCCTGGGGCAGAGTGCATGGGCATGTCATTTATTGCCTTTTCAGAGTCTTGTGTTGTTAGGATAATATCAAAGATTTTTGAAATGACCAAATTTTGGGTCTCGTTCATGAAGAATTCATTTGGATTGTCGACCCTTAGTCTGGGTAGCTGCTCGCTGAACACTGAGTCGTATTGGGACTGGAGTATCTTACTCATTTCTTGGCTGTCATCTGTGTATGTCCCATTTCGCCTAAGCAGGAGCCCAATATTAGATGTTGTTTTTCCTTAGATTTGGCATAAGAGAAGAAGTATTTTTTTTTCAATTTCCTTTATGATTTTTAGTTCTTCCTACGATTCTGGTTTCCTGTAAGATTCTTTAAGTTTAAGTTCATTGTAGTTGAAAGAAAATTTATTTGTAAAAAACGTTAACTGAAATAAACTATAACAAAATACAATGAGAGTCATTGTAAATGATATTAAAAATAGAGTAAATTGCCCATTATGATTTAAATATGCATACTGGAGGGACGACACCATATTACACTTGCATTGATTTTACACATAAAATCCTTTATAAATCAGAGACTACCTTGAAAAAAATAGACATTCATGAAATTCTTTCGAAATATTTTACCTTTACAAACTATCTTACCTTCATTTAAATCACCTTGAAAGTTTCGTTCGTCTTAAAACGCAAAGCTTTATAAATCATAAAGCACCTTAAAACATATTACCTTGGATCAAACATCTTTCCTTGAAGCACAATATTAACCCGAAACATTATCTTTATATAAACTATCTTAAAATACATAATACCTTTATGGGGAAACACATTTTCTCGATT
Source organism: Cherax destructor (assembly GCA_009830355.1). NCBI lineage: Eukaryota > Metazoa > Arthropoda > Malacostraca > Decapoda > Parastacidae > Cherax > Cherax destructor. The sequence goes on along the minus strand of WNWK01007484.1, from coordinate 44,418 downwards.
CTCTTTCCTTTCCTTGGTTGCTCTTATTACCGCTTTTGAATCCTCTCTTTACTCACAATAAATTCTCACTCATTAAGTTAGAAATTTACAATGTATTGAAACGCAACACTTATGCAAATGACCTTCCCGTCAAACACATTCTCCTTCGGAAGAAACACACTCTTACATGAGAGTTATTACCTCCTGAAGTAACCCAGACAAATGCATAACTATCCTCAAACAACGTCATTCCGAAAACGTAAAATCTTTAGGAGAGAAACTTGGACACCTCGAAGATAATCTTGAAACACATTTTCTTGTGATTTTCTTTGAATCCATTATTTTAAAACATAAGAATTCCTAAATGAACCTATCTCTGAAAAACAAGATTTCCTCAGCACAAACTCATATATTAAAATTGTTAGATAATTACCTCAAAAACTGGCTTAAAATAAATTTCTGTTGATTCATCAGTGGTAATATTACGACCTCAGGGAAAGGACACCGTAAATATTTTGTATATATATTTTTCATATTTTATATTGCTGATATTTTCATTAATTAGCTAAAATAAAAATTTCATGCTTTATATTATTATTTAACTCATTTTATTAGATTATGAATGTAGGTAGGATGTAACAAATATACCTCTTATTGTGCTGGATGTTGGAGCGTTTTGATTGGCTGCCAGCATTCTGCAAACTACCTGCCTGCTTGTTCGGCAGTTCGTGCCAGACTCAACCTGATACAAGTCACCTGAAGTCGGATCTTCAGGTATTCTCTTTCTCTCTCGCTGCTTCTCGTTGAGGAAACATCTCGTCTCTTGCTCTGAAGGAATGCTATTCTCCTCAGCTCATATTATTTAGTCTCTGTTTTGGTAGAGTATATCTGCATTGGTGAGCTGGGACATACTTCTCGTACCTCTGCACAACTCTGTTTACAGAGCATTATTTGAACTTTCAGAGGTTGTATCGTGGAGACACTCTCTGTGTCTCTGATTCCCTGTTCCACTCTCCACCTACATTTGTTCTGACATCTATACACTGTCGTCGGGAAACTGGAATGGCTGAACTTAGTTTCAGTAATAAGCGAGTTTTATGCCTTTAGTGTAGGATCTGTTGAAGGTCCACAGTTAGGGTCGTTTGTGGTCTCCTTGATTCCTTGCCTGATGCTGTGCTGTTCATTGCTGCTCTCAGCTTTATTGCTGTTTGGCAATGGGTCGTCATATTGCTCAAGAAATCTGTTTGACTGCTTCTGTGGTTCGGAAGTTAACTGATTTAGGAACTTAGCAAATTTTAAATCTAAATCTGAGTACATACCGAGAATTTACACACACACACACACACACACACACACACACACACACACACACGAGAGAGAGGGGTGGATAGACTGCATTTTTTTGGACTGCAAGAAGGCGTTCGACACAGTTCCTCACAAGAGGTTAATGCAAAAGCTAGAGGATCAGGCACACGTAACAGGAAAAGCACTGCAATGGATCAGAGAATATCTGACAGGGAGGCAACAACGAGTCATGGTACGTGACGAGATGTCAGAGTGGGCACCTGTGACGAGTGGAGTTCCACAAGGGTCAGTCCTAGGACCTGTACTGTTTTTGGTATATGTGAATGACATAACGGAAGGGATAGACTCAGAAGTGTCCCTGTTTGCAGATGATGTGAAGTTAATGAGAAGAATAAAATCAGTCGAGGACCAGGCAGGACTACAAAGAGACCTGGACAGGCTGCAAGACTGGTCCAGTAACTGGCTCCTTGAATTTAACCCTGCCAAATGTAAAGTCATGAATATCGGGAAGGGCAAAGAAGACCGCAGACAGAGTATAGTCTAGGTGGCCAAAGACTGCAAACCTCACTCAAAGAAAAAGATCTTGGGGTGAGTATAATACCGAGCACATCTCCTGAGGCACACATCAATCAGATAACTGCTGCAGCATACGGGCGGCTGGCAAACCTAAGAATAGCGTTCCAATACCTCACTAAGGAATCATTCAAGACTCTGTATACCATATACGTCAGGCCCATACTGGAGTATGCAGCACCAGTTTGGAACCCACACCTGGTCAAGCACGTCAAGAAATTAGAGAAAGTGCAAAGGTTTGCAACAAGACTAGTCCCAGAGCTAAGGGGATTGTCCTACGAAGAAAGGTTAAGGGGAAATCGGCCTGACGACACTAGAGGACAGGAGGGTTAGGGAGACATGATAACGACATATAAAATAATGCGAGGAATAGATAAGGTGGACAGAGACAAGATGTTCCAGAGAGGGGACACAGAAACAAGGGGTCACAATTGGAAGTTGAAGACTCCTATGAGTCAAAGGGATGTTAGAAAGTATTTCTTCAGTCATAGAGTTGTCAGGAAGTGGAATAGCTTAGAAAGCGACATAGTGGAGGCAGGAACCATACATAGTTTTAAGACTAGGTTTGATAAAGCTCATGGAGCAGGGAGAGAGAGGACCTAGTAGCAATCAGTGAAGAGGCGGGGCCAGGAGCTATGACTCGACCCCTGCAACCACAAATAGGTGAGTACAAATAGGTGAGTACACACACACTCAATAAGGGATCAATAAGTTGACCTGGTATTCTCTGGAGATGTCTTCACTTAACAGAAGTTGCATTTTGTAACAGTATTGAGTGAATATTAACAATGATTTATGGAATAAGAATAACTTCAATAAAGGCATTTCCCTAGATGCAGTTCTCTTATATAAATCATGGATCTCTATATTCCATTTAAGAGATTCTCAATTTCCGGACCGAGAGCTAGAGGTATTGATCAAGGAATGAGAGTATGTTTGAGTTTAAAAAAAAAGTAGAGAGAGGCAGAGTAAGAATGTACATGTTTTTTGTATGGATTGTTATCGTGGAGGGTTACAGACCCAGGTAACCCAGTGAAGACAAGAAGTGTGGCTGAGATTTCTTGAAAAGAAATACAGTTTGAATCCTCAATAAGGAGTCTTTGTTAGTAAAGAGCCTTTACTTAAGTAAAGGGGAAAGAGGAAGATCCAAGAAATTGGAGGCAAATGGACCATATTTCCATTTAAATCATTGTTAAAAAACTTAGAGGGCCGAGAGCTAGAGTCGCACATGCAAAATGATAATGATTCAATTTTTTATAATAAACCTAAGACTTAAAAGAAATATAAAAATATGGAAACTTTTAGAGAAAATCGTGGAAACATTGAAGCAATGTTTACGTGAAACAGGAAGGAGGAGGAGGAGAGGAGAGGAGAGGAGAGGAGAGGAAAAAGAAGAGTCAAGCAAGAAAAAAGACGTAAAATGGATGCAGATCAGCGGTAAACCACATTAAAGATATTCCGTATTATACTTGACCACACATTATCTCTCATTAAGGATGATATCTGTGGTGATTGCAGTACTAATAGTTGTTATTGTTGTAGTTGTGTGGTGGTGATTGCAGTACTAATAGTTGTTGTTATTGTTGTAGTTGTGTGGTGGTGATAGCAGTGCAATAAAAACAAATGAATAATCTTTAAGAATAAAATAAACGCATAGAATAAAATAGATTAATGTGAAAGAGAGAAATGCAAGAAGTGTGAGTAACTGAGAACATCTTTCCAGGTTGGAAATAAGTCATTTTGACTCTTGTTTAGGTTATCCTAGGTAAGTTACATCATGTATAATTGTACTTAAGTGTACATGTGCCTAAATAAACTTACATATCTTCGTGCCTGGGTCAGCCAAGAGATGAGCACCCTGGCTTGGGACCATAGCAGGCACATAGACCGTACGCCACGAAGACCATATGAAGGCGAGGCAGTATCACGGTGGAGATATCTTGGTGGACATCCCAACTCACACAAACAGGACAATGTAATAGTGAAGCAGAAGAGAGAGATGGGTAGAATGAATCTTCCTGGACTGTAGGAAGACACTTGAGACTATTGCATACAAGACTGGAACAAAAGCTAAGGGAGCAAACAGGTTTATTCCCAGCACCCGAAGACCTCGAAAGATTTTTGATGGTCAAAGACGACGATAAACAGAGTACAGGATCGGAGGGAGGAAGGTTTAAGGCTACAAACCTCACAAAAGGAGAAGGTCCTCGGGGTGAGCAGTGTACCAAGCACATCAACTGAAGCAAACATCAACCAAAGAGTGCTGCAGCAAATGCGGTAGCAGTTAACTTTCTGAAACCTCAGCAAGGACTCATTCATGGTACTTTATAAGGTATACATCAGGCCCATATTTGAACATGCAACACCAGTGTGCAACCCACACCTGATCAAACTAGTGATGAAACTGGAGACAGTCTAGAGGCTTGCAACGAAACTAGTCCAGGAGCTTAAGGGGTACGTCCTATAAGGAGAGATTAAGGGAACTAAACCTGTTGATATCAGACGAAAGAACGACAAGGGGTGATATAATAATGAACAAAATACAGAGAAAGTGAGAGAGAGTGGACGGGGACGAATTGTTTGTGAGATAGGAAACAGGAACACAGGACACCGCTGGAACTTGAAAACACAGATGAGTCACTGGGATGTTAGAAAGTATTTCTTCAGCCTTGCAATAGTCAGGAAGTCGAACAGCCTGGAGAAGGAAATGGTAAAGGAGGTTCCTTGCATAGCTTTAGGAAGAGGTATGACAAGACTTGAAACCATGAGAGAGAGAACCTAGTAGTGACCAGTGAAGAGGTGGGGCCAGGAGCTAAGACATGACCCTCTGCAAACACACACACGTGAGTACACTCTTGTTATCGCCTTCAACACCACCCACCACCACAAGACACCACCACCATCACCACCACAACAGACACCACCACTATCACCACCACAACAAACACCACCACTATCACTACCACAACAGACACCACCACCATCACTACCAAAACAGACACCACCACTATCACTACCACAACAGACACCACCACTATCACTACCATAACAGACACCACCACTATCACCACCACAACAGACACCACCACTATCACCACCACAACAGACACCACCACCATCACTACCACAACAGACACCACCACTATAACCACCACAACAGACACCACCACTATCACTACCACAACAGACACCGCCACTATCACTACCACAACAGACACCACCACCATTACTACCACAAAAAACACCACCACTATCACCACCACTATCACTACCACAACAGACACCGCCACTATCACCACCACAACAGACACCACCACCATCACTACCACAAAAACACCACCACTATCACCACCACAACAGACACCATCACCATCACTACTACAACAGACACCATCACCATCACCACCACAACAGACACCACCACCATCACTACCACAACATACACCACCACCATCACTACCACAACAGACACCACCACAACCACAACAGACACCACCACCATCACTACCACAACAGACACCACCACCATCACTACCACAACAGACACCACCACTATCACCACCACAACAGACACCATCACCATCACTACTACAACAGACACCACCACTATCACCACCACAACAGACACCATCACCATCACTACTACAACAGACACCACCACCATCACTACCACAAAAAACACCACCACTATCACCACCACAACAGATACAACCACCATCACTACCACAACATACACCACCACCATCACTACCACAACAGACACCACCACCATCACTACCACAACAGACACCACCACCATCACTACCACAACAAACACCACCACCATCACTACCACAACAGACACCACCACTATCACCACCACAACAGACACCATCACCATCACTACTACAACAAACACCACCACTATCACCACCACAACAGACACCATCACCATCACTACTACAACAGACACCATCACCATCACTACTACAACAGACACCACCACCATCACTACCACAAAAAAACACCACCACTATCACCACCACAACAGATACCACCACCATCACTACCACAACATGCACCACCACCATCACTACCACAACAGACACCACCACCATCACTACCACAACAGACACCACCACCATCACTACCACAACAGACACCACCACTATCACCACCACAACAGACACCATCACCATCACTACTACAACCGACACCACCACTATCACCACCACAACAGACACCATCACCATCACTACTACAACAGACACCACCACCATCACTACCACAAAAAAACACCACCACTATCACCAACACAACAGATACCACCACCATCACTACCACAACATACACCACCACCATCACTACCACAAAAAAACACCACCACTATCACCACCACAACAGATACCACCACCATCACTACCACAACAGACACCACCACCATCACTACCACAACAGACACCACCACCATCACTACCACAACAGACACCACCACTATCACCACCACAACAGACACCATCACTATCACTACTACAACCGACACCACCACTATCACCACCACAACAGACACCATCACCATCACTACTACAACAGACACCACCACCATCACTACCACAAAAAACACCACCACTATCACCACCACAACAGATACCACCACCATCACTACCACAACATACACCACCACCATCACTACCACAACAGACACCACCACAATCACTACCACAACAGACACCACCACCATCACTACCACAACAGACACCACCACCATCACTACCACAACAGACACCACCACCATCATTACCAGCACAAACACTTCCAATATCATAATGACCACCACATACACTACCACTATCACCACAACCACCACCACAGACACCACCACCACAGATACCATCAGACACACCACAACCACGACGGACACCACAACCACGGACACCACCACCACCACCAGACACCACCAACAGCACGGACAACACCATGACGATCACCACAACCATGGACACCATCACCACAGACACCACCACCACGGACACCACCACCACCTCCCCCTCCTCACTACAATAGCTATCACAAAGAACAGTGCCAGTAACATGCTAGTGCCACTGCTGCCATCACACCAGGATCACCACAACAACTTTCATTCAGTGTGAGAGTGCACACTCTCTCACTCTCCAACTTCAGGGTGTGAGAGCACACTTTCACTCTCGCACTTCGGTGTACGCAATTACGTGCGTCGTGATGTACAGATATGAAACATTTGTACACGTCCCCCTTTAATTTATGCACTTATTTGCATGTTCAGCGATCGTGCATGACAAACCATGAAAATACAAAGTTTCATCTACATTATTTGGCAGACAAATGTGAAAGCGCGAGATATATGTGCGTGTATGTGCGTGTATGTGCGTGTATATATATGCATTTGTATGTGTATGTGTACTGGAGTTCAGTTCCAGTTCTCGTCCGTTGAAACTTTACCATTGTTTCTAAATCTTAATGTTTTTTTTTAATTTGTGTATTTTTTTTTTTATTTAAAGTGTGTGTGTGTGTGTGTGTGTGTGTGTGTACTCACCTATTTGTACTCACCTATTTGTGGTTGCAGGGGTCGAGTCATAGCTCCTGGCCCCGCCTCTTCACTGATTGCTACTAGGTCCTCTCTCCCTGCTCCATGAGCTTTATCAAACCTAGTCTTAAAACTATGTATGGTTCCTGCCTCCACTATGTCGCTTTCTAAGCTATTCCACTTCCTGACAACTCTATGACTGAAGAAATACTTCCTAACATCCCTTTGACTCATAGGAGTCTTCAACTTCCAATTGTGACCCCTTGTTTCTGTGTCCCCTCTCTGGAACATCTTGTCTCTGTCCACCTTATCTATTCCTCGCAGTATTTTATATGTCGTTATCATGTCTCCCCTAACCCTCCTGTCCTCTAGTGTCGTCAGGCCGATTTCCCTTAACCTTTCTTCGTAGGACAATCCCCTTAGCTCTGGGACTAGTCTTGTTGCAAACCTTTGCACTTTCTCTAATTTCTTGACGTGCTTGACCAGGTGTGGGTTCCAAACTGGTGCTGCATACTCCAGTATGGGCCTGACGTATATGGTATACAGAGTCTTGAATGATTCCTTAGTGAGGTATTGGAACGCTATTCTTAGGTTTGCCAGCCGCCCGTATGCTGCAGCAGTTATCTGATTGATGTGTGCCTCAGGAGATGTGCTCGGTATTATACTCACCCCAAGATCTTTTCTTTGAGTGAGGTTTGCAGTCTTTGGCCACCTAGACTATACTCTGTCTGCGGTCTTCTTTGCCCTTCCCCGATATTCATGACTTTACATTTGGCAGGGTTAAATTCAAGGAGCCAGTTACTGGACCAGGCTTGCAGCCTGTCCAGGTCTCTTTGTAGTCCTGCCTGATCCTCGACTGATTTAATTCTTCTCATTAACTTCACATCATCTGCAAACAGGGACACTTCTGAGTCTATCCCTTCCGTTATGTCATTCACATATACCAAAAACAGTACAGGTCCTAGGACTGACCCTTGTGGAACTTCACTCGTCACAGGTGCCCACTCTGACACCTCGTCACGTACCATGACTCGTTGTTGCCTCCCTGTCAGATATTCTCTGATCCATTGCAGTGCTTTTCCTGTTACGTGTGCCTGATCCTCTAGCTTTTGCATTAACCTCTTGTGAGGAACTGTGTCGAATGCCTTCTTGCAGTGTGTGTGTGTGTGTGTGTGTGTGTGTGTGTGTGTGTGTGTGTGTGTGTGTGTGTGTGTGTGTGTGTGTGTGTGTGTGTGTGTGTGTGTGTCTGTGTGTTACTGACTTTCCACTTTCCTGTCTGAATAAATCCTCTTATTCTTTTTCTTGTGACTCCCGACTCTACAATATTACCCCCTAAAGCTGAAGAAGAATTTCCTAACATCTCTGTGACTCATATGTGTTAACTTCCAACAGTACCCTCGAGCAATTGAGACAGATATTGCTCTCGAAGAGGCTTGCCCTGTCCACCCAGTCAGTGTCACTCAGTATTTTGTACGTTATAATCGTGTCATCTCTGGTCTTTCTGTGACTAGTCTCGTTGTAAACTTTTGCACTGTTTCTTGCTTCCTGACATGTTGTATCAGATACAGCTTTCATAATGGTGCTCTATACTCAAAGTTTGGCCTGATAAATGCCGTTTATAGTGTCGTGAACGGTGTTTGAGGCTCGAGAGGGCTATCTTTAAATTAGCCAATATCTCACCTGTCGTGAAGACTATTCTGTCGACAGAGAGACTTTCAGCCTTCATCTGCTTCTAGTTGTCTTTGCCCTTCCATGACTTTGATAATGTTATATTTGCTGGAGTTAAATTCTTGTAGCCATTTGTCAGAGCAGTCCTGCAGCTTGTTCAGATCTGAGTGTAGTCTTTCTTGCTCTACTTCTATTTACGTTCTTCTCTTTAGTGACGCGTCATCAAATAGGGATATCTCCTCCCCTATTTTTTTCAGCGATGTCGTTTATGCACACGAGAGACGGTATTGGTCCCAATATTGACTCTTATGGAACCCCACTCGTTATATTTGCCCATTCCGACACTAACTTTTGAACAATAATGTGGCATGCCAAGAGTATGTTACATTTCATTCGGCTCATGTCACACACCCACATGGGCACCCTCATGACTAGCGAACCAGGTGCTGAGGGTTTAACGAGAAGCGGCCCCATCGTTATACCGGTACCTTTGTTCACCCAGACAATCATAAGTAATCCCACCAAACCTGTGAAGCGACGTGGGACGCTCGTGAAGCACCTTTGGCACACTTGCTTTCACTGATGGTCGCTACGGTTCTGACTGTGTCTTGTGCTTGTATCTTTGCCTCACTGTACATAGCTGTATATATTGTATATAGGTTATATACACAGTAAATACCTGCTTATTTTGGTGAAGGAAATACAATAATTTATTCTCTCTGCTGCCTTTTTACTCGTTCCTAATTGGTTATCATAAAACAGCAAGGTGTGCAGGCCAATAGTCTACACTTATGCTCGTAATAACAAGTTTCCATTCAATTAAATATTCCTTTATGTACTGTAGTTGCTTCGTGTTATTCCTGCTTGCTCCTCCAGCTTTTGTTGGTATCCCTTGTGGGGTACTGTACCTCTACTTTCTTAAAGTGCAAAAACATCCTGTCAGCCCATTTCTCTCTCTCTTGCCTAACTTTTATTACCTTGTCACAGAACTTCAGTATATTTGTGAGATAGAATTTACCACCTCTCCAACCGTGCTGGCTGGCTGTTTATGAATCCTCTCCATTCTCGATGCTCACTACTCTTCTCGTGTTAGTTTTCTCCACAACCTTACGTACTCTGCATGTCAGTGATCATTGGCTTTTAGCGTCATGCTACCTGTACGTCCCTCAATTTATACACTGTTTACCAGATATCTGGCAGCTGCCCTGGAGTGTTTAAAAGTGGTGTTAGTAGTTCATTCAGTTGCTGCTCTCTCTCTCTCTCTCACAACCCACAGAGAGATGTTGTCTTTTCCCATTGCCGTCAAGGTATCTAACTTCCTGGATAGTTTCTTTACCTTATCTCCCACTGTGTTTATAATGTTCAATACTCGTTGGTGCGCTTTTCCTCTGACTCCTGGCAATATTCCTGTTTCTGCTGAGAATACCTCCTGTAGTCATATAATTAAAATAATAATCAAAATAACATTAATAATAATTATTATTTCTATTAATTGCATTATATAATTAATACGGAAATATCATGAAAATGATATATAATACAGACGAACTGAGGAATAAGACACATACTACAGTTGGGTATCTTTATTGTTGATCGAAACGTCTCGCGTACAACGGTAGCCTTCTTCAGTCAAATACAGAGGTGATTAACCTGCAGACAGATGGAGCAGTGGCGAGGTAAAGGTGTAGTCAGTCCATCAATCTTGAAGAAATAGTTTGAGGTGTTGATGGATCTTACCACCTCAGAAACTATCTTTACCTCTCCACTACTTTATCTGTCTCCAAGTTATTCGCCACTGTATTTGACTGACGAAGGCGAAACGTTTCAATTAACAATAAATACACTCAACTATTGCACCTGTGTCTTACTCGTCAATACTGCAACTAATGATATTTTTGGCATGCTTTATAGAAAGCCTTTGGTTATGCAGATTATTACTGATAACTACAGCCGTTTAAAAGATTAAGTTGGTTAACTTAAATGATAAAGTTTACGATCACTGATATTAACTCTAACAATTTGGTTTGTGATTATGAAGATATTAATTTCTTGCAATGTTTGCAGTGTTTATGACTTCTGGACACCAACTGGAGATAGTGAGAACAACAATATGAATGCTAATATAGTTATATAAACAAAGATGAAGTGGATAAATTGGCTTTTAACATAATTAGTCAATGAAAAATTAGTCAAGTGAAAGAGGTGTTTTTTTAACAATCCGGTTCAGTTATTTCTGCTACAATGAGACTATTGTCTTTTACAAACACTGAGCATTTCAGTATATTGTCTAACACATTTCCTTTCCTGCTTTAGGAATTTTGTCTTCATCATTGATTATTTGTTTCTTGTCTTCGTTTAGTTTACTTTAACAAACTTGATAATATTCTCTTTATCTCCTTTTCAAAAATTCTATTTCTCTCCATGAGTCTCTAATAACTTTCTTGGTTGACTCACTTCCTAAACTAACTTCAAGCTCTTTTTTCTAAGCTTCCTAACACCTTCAAATAATTCTTCCTTTATTCCGTCTTAAATTCCTATTTAGAATAACCTGTTTAATTCCATTATCATATCCGTATCAGAACTATTTGTGATGATTATATTTATCCCTGGTAATATATTGTTCCATTTAGTTTCGCTAAAATAATATTTTAAAGAACTAATAATCTTTTATAATCTAATTGCTCCTGTTTGATTTTTTTCGTCTCTGAAGTCATATTTCTCTATGTAATTTCCAGATAACAATGATCACTCTTTCAATGTTCTCATAAACACTGGAAATGTTGCTTTCTCACTCATGTCCATAAAAATGTGTCATTAAATTAATGAAATCTACTTACTAATTAGTTACAGTTCCAGCCTTATACCCAATTTATTTCTTTATTTTTAAAATCTCCAAATACGATAAGTTATTTTCTTTATTAAGGTCACTTATCAATGGTTCCCCAAGTACGTTATGTAATCTCTCATTTATCTTATTAAACTTTTCTATTTTTCTAAATATCACTAAATGTTGGGTCGTATGCATTTACTTCTAAGATATTCTCATCTTTATTTTGTACTCGTACACCTAAAATTTCACTATTTTTAGCGTTTCGTATTTCAATTTCTATTAATTGTAGATATTCTTTTGTCCAGTTATTACAACCTCAGGTTCAATGGCCTGTTAACCTGAGTGTTAAAGGGCTTTAGAGTAAGAAACACAGTAGAAGATGTATTGAAATTATATTTCCTTCAAAATCAGTTAGATTATTCCAGACTTATGTCTTTCTCACCAAGTAATTTTTATATAAGACTTTTTCTTTTCCTTCACCAAGTAATTGTGTTATATAAGACTTTTTGTCCTTTTCTTTCACCAAGTATAACAAGGCTTTTTACACTATGTACACTATATACAAAGAGTAGTATTTAGTGCACGCCAATTGTTAGCAGCAGCCTTAAACAGACAATTTTCCACAACTCAACTCTATGCAGGAATTCTATTGACAAACCGCGAGTGGTAACACATCACCTTTGTCATTGTTAAACTCATTTTAATATGCTGAACAGTCGTTGATTTGATGATGGGCCCATCACCAAACCCTTAACGATGTTTGCTGGTTGAGGAGCCTATTGGGTGTGTTTTAACATGCTTCGAATAAAGGTTACATACTCTTTGCATGCAACAATCCTTCCAATCCTCCTCATTTCTTGCCTATCGTGCCTCTTCTCCACACTGAGTAATATCCGTCAGATACGAGAACCTCATTTAATATTTGTTTCTAGTTTGATTAAAGTTTTCTTGTCATTTATATTTCTTAGTTCTAATCTTCTTGATATCTCTCCTTCTATATTATTGTAAAGAATCTTCATAATTGTTTTAACTCAACGGCCGTCTCCCACCAAGTTAAGGTGACCCGAAAAAGAAGAAACACTTTCACAATCACCCACTCCATCACCGTCTTGCCAGAGGCGCGCCGATATTACAGCTCAGATGACTCTCCAAACTGCTATATCCCCACCCCTCCTCCAGAGTGCAGGCACTGTACTTCACACCTCCAGGACTCAAGTCCGGCTAATTGATTCCCGGAATCCCTTCATGAATGTTACCTTGCTCACACTCCAACAGCAAGTCAATTAAAACCACTTTGCTACACTCACTCCTAACACACACACACACACCTGTTGGATGTCCGTCCCTCGCATGTGTTATATCCTCACTATTTCTTGGTCTACTAATTGTATTAGTTTGCTATGTATATGTATGTATGCATTTATGTATGTATCCTGTTCTCGTTTCCATGAGAGACCATTTGATGGGTGAGTCGGGTTCTGTTACACTCTAAACAAACTTCTTCCTCAGTTTTCTTATTCAGTTTTTATCAATGTTCACAAAAATTAATTTTCCCCTTTTCCTCCATTGAAATACATTGTCTAATCAAAATATCCTCGTAGCTTTCCAATCTCTTTATGTCCTTAGCTTATTCTTCCAACATATTCTTCCTTAAGTCTATGTAAATGTTAATTTTCAGTGACTTATGCCTAATATTTTCAGATTTCTTAATACTCTTTATTAGCTTCAACATGTTCTTGAAAACGAAATTTTCAACCAGTCTCTTGTGTGGTACTGTGTCGAAAGCCGTCTTACAGTCCAAGAAGACTCTGTTACCTAGTTGTAGAACTCCAATGGGGCAGGGTAAGTAAGTTTTATTCAGGTATACACAAATACAGTTACATAGAGTATCATACACAGCAGCATTTGTGTAGAGAACCTAGGATAACCCAAAAGGTCAGAGTGACTTATTTCCATTGGGTTCCTTTTAAAAGCTTATTATTATTCTATAAAGGAGATATACTAGGAATAAGGTAAAATGAGTGTTAGCTAAAAAAAAAAATTCCCTCCCTTTCCGTCGCTACATTCATTAGGCCCTTATGGCTCCTTCTTGAACTGGTTCATGCTATGACTGGCTTAGACATGCACAGGAAGTCTGTTCCATTTCTTTATTGCTGTTCAATAAAAGGTGTTTGAAGCCTGGCCATTGACTGTGGGTACTACAAAGTTGTGCTCTCTCCCCCTATTACTATGATTGCTTTAGCTCCCAGCCAGCGATCAGTGAAGAGGCAGGGCCAGGAGCTATGACTCGACCCCTGCAACCACAATTATGTGTGCAGTTAGGTGAGCGCACACATAGTAACACACATGCACACACACATCCAGACACACACACACTCACACATATACACATACAACACACATACATGCACACATTTTGTAATAACTAGCATATTAAAAAGGGACACCAGAGAGGAGAACGAAAAGCCAGGTGAACCGAGGAAGATTGGCATGGAAAAGAAGAATGGGTGGAAGAACTCAAGAGAAGGATGGAACAAAAGTCAGAAAGGAAGCTAGAAAAGCTTACTAATAAAATGGAGGAGAGGATGGATGCAAAGAGCAAGAAGTGGGAGCTGCAAGCTGAACCTGCAAGGCCAGGATACAGAGATTAGCAGACAAACTGATACAGCTGAAGCAGGATACAGAATCATTGCATTGGAATCAGAAGCAGATACACCAGTATCCAGTGAGGGGAACGAAGTAAAGAAAGGGGATAAGACCTATGTAGAGGCCCATATCAGGCCACAAAGAAGGCCAAGATATGTCAAGGAGAGAAAATGACATATCATTCAGTACAGGAACAATGTTAAGTGAGGGAATTGTAGGTAGGGATAGCGACAGGTCCCTTGCAGAGGCACTGTCAGGCCACTGAGAGATACAGGAAATGGTAACAGAAGCAGTGATGGTGTGAGGGAAAAGTTCAATAAATGGAGTAGTGAAAGTATGAATGTATGGTGACAGTAGTTTGTTGGACAGTCTGCTTGTTCAGGTAGCGTGGATGTCTAGCTCCCGCTAGACATCCACGTGTGAGTCTCCAACCAGTAGAGGAATCACTTGGCTGCTTCCTTCAAACCTGTAAGTATGCGTTCTGCTCCTGTGTAATTTATTCCATTTTAGGGTTTGTCTTAAGAGCGTCACTCTTATTTAGGGCTTTAGATTTGTGTTTATTCCTGCTTTGATTTGAATTTACACTGTTATTATTCAATCCTCACCATTTCTTTTGAAGGTCATACGCCTATCGTGTGAGTGATTATCAAGCAGGTTGTAACTGTATTTGTTTCTTCATTATAGCCTTGATTTGTCGGCTTGGATCATCCGACACAGGCGAGGTTAAGATAAGGACAGCAGGGATCTGGCAAAGATCCAGAGCGAGTAACTGAACAAATCTACCTACATACGGAGCTCAACTTATCATCGTGAGGTGAAAACCTTCGTCAGTTTAAGTCACGTCCAGCTGTGACCCCCCCTTCCATTCTACACGCAACATTTGTATATAAATTAGCTTTGAATCACCTATTATTTATATATTTCTTTTTTTCATTTTTCTTCATGTTTAATTGTTTTAAATTTTTGCCTGAATTCTTTTACTAAAAGTGTTTATATTCTCATGTTATTGTTTTCCATTATTTATTTCCATAAGGAGGAGCCAGCCTTGTTAACTGCTAACCTAAGATCTGACAGGGCTGAGTAAGCCTTCACAGATGGTGATCCTTTAATTGGACCCAGAGATTCAGAAAGAAAAGCAATGGGAAGAAGAAAGGGAGAGGGCAGTTTTTATTCTTCAGCTTCAGGAGAAAGAAGACAGGGTGAGGAAAAGGAGATTGAAAATATAAAAATACAGAAGAAGAGGACACGACTGTGCTGATAAAATTTCAGAGAATCAAGGGATATTCGAGGTGAAAAAAAACGACCAGTTAAGTTGATTTTCAAGAGAGAAACCGTGCAAAACAGGAATTTGCATCGGAAACCCCGGCTAAAGGAAACAAACAAGTGGGTGTTCCTCGACCGTAACAAAATGCGTAAGAATGGCAGAAATTGAGAAGGTACAAAGATGCAAGGAGTAAGAAAGAAAGAAAGAAAAGGTTAAGATAGGCAGGGACACCCAGAGTCAGGAGGACCAACAAACACATTCACCCAGAGAACCACCACGGAACACCACAACCAAGAAAATTAACCCATATCAAATCACACGTCGCACTCACAGATCCCACCACCCCCAGCACAATCCCCACATACACAGCAGCCTCCCACAGTTTCATGCCAGGTCTCCCACCCACCCCAGCCCCAATAAACCCCCAAAATACAATCTTGGAAAAGAAGCTGAAAGTATGGTACACCCACAGAGATGGAATAACGAATAAATGTGAGGAGTGGCACGAAACAATCATGGAGGCATCCCCAGACATTATAGCACTCACAGAAACCAAGCTTACAGAATGATAACAGACATGATCTTTACAACAGGATACCAGATATCATGAGGAAGGATACAAGGAACAGACGAGGTGGAGGAGTTGCACTGCTCACCAAAAACCAGTGGAGTTTTGAGGAGTTGGAAGGAGTGGTGGGTCACAAGGTGGTGATTGCAGCGAAGTACAACCCACCACTGAATAGCAAGACAAAAGTATAATGAAAACAATAGAGGTTGCCAGAAGGGCAAAAATGGGCAGGGCGAAGATACTAGTTGTGAGCGATTTCAATCACAAGGAGATTGGGAAAACCTGGAGCCACACAGGGGACCAGAAACATGGAGGACTAAGATGATGGAGGTGGTACTGGAAAACCTCATGCATTGAGAGAGAGAGAGAGAGAGAGAGAGAGAGAGAGAGAGAGAGAGAGAGAGAGAGAGACAGACAGACAGACAGAAGACAGACAGACAGACAGACAGACAGACAGACAGAAAGACAACAGACGGACAGAGAGACAGAGACAGAGACAGACAGACAGACAGACAGACAGACAGACAGACAGACAGACAGACAGACAGAGACAAAGAGAGAGAGTAGTGGATGAACCAGCAAAACTGGATCTCATATTCACCTTGAGTAGTTCAGAATTTGGGGACATCATGCCTACACAGGTTTGAGAAATTCCTTCATGAGGTACAATGGAGAAGAAGAATGGTGGGAAAAACAGTACATGAAATGATGAAATACTTGACCACAAAATGCAAAGAGGCAGAGGTGAAATTCGTACCTTAGGGCAACAGAATCAATGGGAAGACCAGAATGAGCCCTTGGTTCACCCAAAGGTGTAGAGAAAACAAAACTAGATACGCTTGAGAATGATATATAGGAGACAAATCTATTGGAGTTTAACGGCAAGGTGTCATACGTAAGGCTGGAGAGAGAGAGAGAGAGAGAGAGAGGTGGGTAGACTGCACTTTCTTGGATTGTAAGAAGGCTTTCGACACAGTTCCACACAAGAGATTAGTGCAAAAGCTTGAGGAGCAGGAAGGAATAAAAAAAAACCACTGCAATGGATCAGAATACCTGACAGGAAGGAAACAACGAGTGATGGTACTTGACGAGGTGTCAGAGTGGGCGACTGTGGCGAGCAGAGTTCCACAAGGTCATTCCTTGAGGCGGTGCTGTTTCTGGTATGTGTGAATGACATGACTGAAAGGATAAATTCAAATGTCCCTGTTTGCAGACGACGTGAAGCTAATGCGGTGAATTCAAGTGGATGAGGATCAGGTAGAACTACAAAGGGATTTGGACAGGTTGCAAGCCTGTCCAAATCCCTGGAGTTTAACCCAACCATGTGCAAAGTCATGAAGACTGGGGAAGGTCAAAAAAGACCGCAGAAAGAGTACAGGTTAAAGGGCCAAAGACTGCAAACCTCACTCAAGGACAAGGTTTTCTGAGTGAGTACAATACTGAGCACATCTCCTGAGGCGCACATCAACCAAATAACTGCTGCAGCATATGGGCGCCTAGCAAATCTATGAATAATGTTTCGACACCTTAGCAATTAATTGTTTAAAACTCTTTGCACCGTGTACGTCAGGAGTATGCAGCACCAGCATGTAACAGACATCTGGTCAAGACAACAAGAAATTAGAGGAAGTGCAAAGGTTTGCAACAAGACTAGTCCCTGAGCTAAGGGGTATGCCCTACGAGGAGGTTAAGGGAAATCGACCTGACGACACTGGAGGTCTGGAGAAATATGGGAGACATGATAACGACATACAAAATTCTGATAAAAATTGACAATATGGATAGAGTCAGGATGTTTCCGAGATGGGACACAGCAACAAGGGGTTATAATTGCAAGTTGAAAACACACATGAATCAGATGGATGTTAGGATTTTTTTCAGCCATAGAGTTGTCAGGAAGTGGAACAATATGGAAAGTGATGTAGGGAAGCAGGATCCATACATAGCTTTAAGAAGAGATATGATGAAACTCATGGAGCAGGGAGAGAGTGGACCTAATAGTGACCAGTGAAGAGGCGGGGCCAGGAGCTGTGAATCGACCCATGCACGCACGCACGCACACGCGCGCACACACACGCACACACACATACACACACACGAACACATGGACACACACACACACGTCCAATATACCAACCAAACTACACTCAAAAGTATTATTGAAGGTGATTATTGTTGAATATTTTGGCCGAGAGCCTTTATTGTCGCCCGCAGTGACCAGAACTGCCGCCCTCTCCCTCACACCCACCGTGTGGCTTGCTAGTAACCCACGCCGTGTGGCTTGCTAGTACCCACGCCGTGTGGCTTGTTAGTAACCCACGCCGTGTGGCTTGCTAGTAACCCACGCCGTGTGGCTTGTTAGTAACCCACGCCGTGTGGCTTGTTAGTAACCCACGCCGTGTGGCTTGCTAGTAACCCACGCCGTGTGGCTTGTTAGTAACCCACGCCGTGTGGCTTGCTAGTTACCCACGCCGTGTGGCTTGTTAGTAACCCACGCCGTGTGGCTTGCTAGTAACCCACGCCGTGTGGCTTGTTAGTAACCCACGCCGTGTGGCTTGTTAGTAACCCACGCCGTGTGGCTTGCTAGTAACCCACGCCGTGTGGCTTGCTAGTAACCCACGCCGTGTGGCTTGCTAGTAACCCACGCCGTGTGGCTTGTTAGTAACCCACGCCGTGTGGCTTGCTAGTAACCCACACCGTGTGGCTTGCTAGTAACCCACGCCGTGTGGCTTGCTAGTAACCCACGCCGTGTGGCTTGCTAGTAACCCACGCCGTGTGGCTTGCTGGATACCCGCACCGTGTGACATGTTAAAAACTCACACCTCGTGGCTTGCTAGAAACTCACACCGTGTGGCTTGCTAGAACCCACACCTTGTGGCTTGCTAGCCCTCCCACACCGTGTGGCTTGCTAGCCCTGCCTCCCACACCGTGTGGCTTGCTAGCCCTGCCTCCCACACCGTGTGGCGTGCTAGCCCTGCCTCCCACACCGTGTGGCTTGCTAGCCCTGCCTCCCACACCGTGTGGCTTGCTAGCCCTGCCTCCCACACACCCAATGACCGGAACTGCTGTCCACTTTCCCTCACACACATAGTGTGGCTTACTAGAAACCCACACCATGTGGCTTGGTGTCCCACTTTCCCACACACCGTGTGGCTTGTTAACCCACCTTCCCACTCACACTATGTGGTTTTCTAGCCCACTATCCCACCCACTCCGTGTGGCGTACAAACCCACCCTTCCAAACATCACCCCAGGGCCGGATTAATACCTTTAGAGGCCCTAAGCACTTAAAAGATTTAGGTGCCCCTGTATATATCTAATTCAAATTATAAACAATAAAAAAGTGTAAAATAAAATTATATTTTTGTAAATGAAACAAAAACTACATTAAGACTGAAAATAATGTTTATTTTTGTATTCTTCCACTTTATGTATATTTCATAAGTTTTCTTCTACTTTTTCTAATTGCAAATCTTTGATCAGATCCTCAAAACTAATTTTACATAACGCATCTGCTTCTGTACTTAGTAGAGATAAGTCATCCGATGTTGCATAGTTTCTGTTGGGATTTTCAATATACTTTAACTGAAAAAAATGAATGCTCACCTGAGCAATTTGTGACCATTAATGTTAAAAATACACAAAAGCAAATGTCTACATTGGAAAGGCACACTCAGTATTTTTTTCTACAATTATTTCATAAAGTTCAGCATGACTGACTCTTCTATTTATATTTTTTGTTCCACTGAACTGCAGACTCACATATGAGTGAAACTGCTGAAGTTCAGCTGAGAAATTAATATTCAAGTCCTCTGGGTGAACATCAGTCAGCTTTTGCCAACACTAAAATCAACTTTCAATTTCAGTACATGATGAAGTAACATTATGTGGCACATAGAAAAGAAAATATCTCTCTGCTTTTTCATTGTATATTTCTCCTCGTCTTTTTTGAAGTTTGTCAACAATTGTGTAAAAAGTGGTGATACGAAATTTATCTCTGGCATTCAGATATATTACTGGGTCACCTCCATCACTGGGTACCTTCTTTCTGGTACACTTGCGAGTCCTCCATCACTGGGTACCTTCTTTCTGGTACACTTGCGAGTCCTCCATCACTGGGTACCTTCTTTCTGGTACACTTGCGAGTCCTCTATCATTGGGTACCTTCTTTCTGGTACACTTGCGAGTCCTCCATCACTGGGTACCTTCTTTCTGGTACACTTGCAAGTCCTCCATCATTGGGTACCTTCTTTCTGGTACACTTGCGAGTCCTCCATCACTGGGTACCTTCTTTCTGGTACACTTGCGAGTCCTCCATCATTGGGTACCTTCTTTCTGGTACACTTGCGAGTCCTCCATCATTGGGTACCTTCTTTCTGGTACACTTGTGAGTCCTCCATCATTGGGTACCTTCTTTCTGGTACACTTGCGAGTCCTCCATCATTGAGTACCTTCTTTCTGGTACACTTGCGAGTCCTCCATCATTGAGTACCTTCTTTCTGGTACACTTGCGAGTCCTCCATCATTGAGTACCTTCTTTCTGGTACACTTGCGAGTCCTCCATCATTGAGTACCTTCTTTCTGGTACACTTGCGAGTCCTCCATCACTGGGTACCTTCTTTCTGGTACACTTGCGAGTCCTCCATCATTGAGTACCTTCTTTCTGGTACACTTGCGAGTCCTCCATCATTGAGTACCTTCTTTCTAGTACACTTGCGAGTCCTCCATCACTGGGTACCTTCTTTCTGGTACACTTGCGAGTCCTCCATCACTGGGTACCTTCTTTCTGGTACACTTGCGAGTCCTCCATCATTGGGTACCTTCTTTCTGGTACACTTGCGAGTCCTCCATCATTGGGTACCTTCTTTCTGGTACACTTGCGAGTTTTAGCTGCCTTGTAATCAACATCTGGTAGCATTTCTTTTCTTGCTTCTTCATATATTTCAAGTTCATCTCGTGAGGTGAACACTTGGTCAGCTAATATCTGCACATGTTTCTAAGTTCACATCCTCATTCTGTAGAACTTTGCTTACTCTATGAAAATTTTGAAAAATCTCATTAAAAAATTTCAATATGAAAACGAATTCTATCTCTTGCATCTTATTTGCAATATTATTGGCTTCTCTTCTAGTGTTTCTCTTTTGTGACTGGTCTTCAGCTTTGCAATCTAATGCTTCTAAAATTTTAAGGAAGGATTTCAAAATTGCTGCTGTTGACATAGCATGTGCCTCCCATCTGGTATCAGTGTTACCATAGCATGTGCCTGCCATCTGGTATCAGTGTTGCCATAGCATGTGCCTGCCATCTGGTATCAGTGTTGCCATAGCATGTGCCTGCCATCTGGTATCAGTGTTGCCATAGCATGTGCCTGCCATCTGGTATCAGTGTTGCCATAGCATGTGCCTGCCATCTGGTATCAGAGAGGGATTTTAAGACACTTTCATTTCCAATACAACCTTAAAAAAATTTCCACCGGCTGGTTGAGGCTGAAAAAAATGGTATAGAGCAACTACACTGTCGAGAAGAAATTAACAGCCTCTTGACTGCAGTGTTCAGCACTTCTGCCTACCAGATTTAGTGAATGAGCTGAACAGGGCACATATATAGAATACTTATTTGTCTCAAAATTCTTTTGCTGCATCCCCTTATAAGGCGCACAAATGTTAGCAGCTTTGTCGCAAGATTGACCCCCAGATTTTGAAAAGTTTATCTTGAAAACTTCTGGTAAGTACGTAACAATTTCACGTATCTGATTTGTCAGTTCCTCACCGTTATGGCTTTTCATTTCCAGAAAGGTTAAAAAGCATTCAACAGGCTGTCCATCTTTTAAATACCTAAGTACAACACTTAACTGATCGATATCAGATAGATCTGGTGTTGAATCAACTGACAAACTAAAATAACCAGATTTTACTTCAACAATGAGCGTGTGAACCTTCTGAGCCATTAATTGAACGGGTTCCTCACAGGTAGTTTTGGGCAGATAAGAATTTCCTTTGCCAGAATTTCCATATTATTATGAAATGTGACCTGCTATAAATGGATCAAACTGGCTAATGAGCTCAAGAAGCCCTAAAAAAAAATACCCATTCTGCAATGATCCAAATCTTTCTTCTGTTCCTGGAGTCCACGTCCTGCATTGGTAGTGTGCGGACGTGTTGGTCAGCCCCTAGCGACAGCTATTGGCAACTTGATTTTCTGCAAAGATGGCTGACGGCCATCACCTTGTGACTTACTAGAACACCCTCCCACCCACACCTTGCGACTTACTAGCCCACCCTCCCACCCACACCTTGCGACTTACTAGCCCACCCTCCCATCCACACCTTGCGACTTACTAGCCCACCTCCCATCCACACCGTGTGACTTACTAACCCACCATCCCACCCACACCGTGTGACTTACTACCCCACCCTCCCACCCACACCTTGCGACTTACTAGCCCACCTCCCATCCACACCGTGTGACTTACTAACCCACCATCCCACCCACACCGTGTGACTTACTACCCCACCTCCCACCCACACCATGTGACTTACTAGACCACCCTCCCACCCACACACCTTGTGACTTACTACCCCACCTCCCACCCACACACCTTGTGACTTACTAACCCACCTCCCACCCACACACAGTGTGACTTACTACTCCACTCCTCCACCCACACACAGTGTATCTTACTAGAACACCGTGTGGCTTTCTACAACTCCATGTGGCTTACTAACCCACCCGTCTTACTAAAACACCCTCCCACCTATATCGTGTGACTTACTACCTCACCCACTCACACTGTGTGACTTACTAGCCCACCTTCAGAAGCACACTGTGTGACTTACTAGCCCACCTTCAGAAGCACACTGTGTGACTTACTAGCCCACCTTCCTTCCCAAACACACTGTGTGGCTTACTAGCCCCTCCTCCCTTCTACACCATGTAGTTTGCTATAACATCGTGTGGCTTACTAGCCCACCCTCCCACCCACGCCGTGTGGCTGTATACCCAGTCTGGGGTTTATATTTTGCGTTCTGTCGCTTTTATATTTAGCGCCATGCTAGTGCTGACATCTAGTATGAAATAGGTCTACCAAGCTCAGCCCGCACCAAGCTTTCTCGCTCTCACTTGTCTCCAACTCAACCCAAAGACAACAACAGTATTCCTCTCTCTCCCGCAGCAGGGGGCCCAGCAGGTTGGGCCCCAGGGCACTTAAACTGCCTGTGTACAAGATCAAGAGAATTTAGATAAGACCCCATGTTGGGTGAGCTAGGAAGACGGGATAGGTGAAGACTAGCGGTGGAGAGGAGTGTCCACAGTCGAAGAAAAAGAACAAGGACTTTACCCAGCTGCTAGGCGCTGGTGAGACGAACTTGGAGAAAACGGGAAGAGCAAACTGTGTCTGCATCGGTCTCGTGGTACTTGAGGTCTTGAGTTTTGAGAAGCTGACAGTTTCTAGGTCGCAGGAGAGGGTTGGCAGGTAGGAATATCAGAGGGCAGCACACAGGTGGGAGTTATTGGCGTAGGTGAGGAGGCAGTTTTGTAGTGGAATCATGTTCAAACTTTTTGAAGCTGCTTCTGGAGAGGTGGTATAGTTTAGTCTTGTTATTGAAAGTGTAACGTAGAGGATTGATGAACTAAGAACTTGGGTGAGTGTGAAGTGAAGAGGTGATTCGCAGGCTTACATGACTGTGCCAGCACCGAGGTCTTTGTAGAGCTCAGTGCAGGTCATGGTGTCAGTATTTGAAGGAGAAGTGTAGAAGGTAAGGTTTTCCCATGAGTGTGTACTAGAGTCGTCACTATCTTCTTCTGAAGTGGATTCATTTGGCGAGTCTACAATGGTGTTAGCAGGTGACTGAAGGTCGACAGGAGCAGTGGAGAGGTGTAATGGCGGTGTAACAGCAGGTTGGGAGATGTGGGAGACGGTGGTTGAGGCAGCATGATCATCGTTGTTGGCGGTGGAAGTGGTATATAAATTACAGGAGCAGTTGCTTGGCCAGGAGACAGGTCTAAGGTGCAGTAAAGTTCACGACGTTGGGAAGGATCTTGAGGATGTCGGGGCTGAAGGTGTGGAGTCCGCGAAATTGAAGGTAGACATGTTGTTCATACGGAATAGTTCGTGTATGGTGGTGTTGAAAGTGCCGGGGTTTGCTGCGTTTGCAAGGTGTGCATACACCATGCAATACAGCACCTTGGAGGGAGCACCGTGGGAGTGGAGAGAGGAGTTGCTGGGCGAAGGTGTCTGTAGAGTGACGTGTAGAATGTTGGTGGTGTCGGCTTGTAGTTTGGTTATTGCTGCGTATGTCGGTGAATTGGAGGTGTTCTTCATCAGATCTTTAGTTTTCTTAGCTGCAAGGGTGTGATGATTATCCTTGCAGTTAAGACATGTTGGAGCCGTAGTGATGGTTCAGGATCTGAATTCGTGTCCATCATTCCCACATTTTCAATAAAACTTCTTATCCTTGATTGGGAAGTCCTTGGTAGTATGATTATAGGAGTAGCAGGTCCAGCAGTGGATGATGTGTGTGAAACGTTATGGTTCTATATGGCTTGGGTGAATGTGGTAATATGAGATGGCTAGACCTTCAGAGAGAGCTTGGGCAGCCATGGAGATGTCTGAGAATGTAATCTTTAGAATAGATGAGGCGTTAGGGATCTTGGAAATGCTATCTACCGAGGCCCAGGTGTTTTGTTCCTCGATAGATGTCTTCAGTGCTTCAGTAGAGAGAGGTGACGATCTTGTCCAGTCTTTTCACAAAGACCGAACGTTTCACCCTCAAGAATGGAGACGGGGATATGGTGAATTGTCGTGTTTGTAGGGTCTTGATTGAAGAGTCGACAATTAGTTTTGAAGCTTCACTGTCGTCTTTGCAGGCGACAATGAAGGAGTCCTTCAGAGAGTGGATTGCCGTAAATTTGACCTGCAGGCAGGTCCTAACGGCGGTAGCTAAAGTTAGTTTCGAGGAGTCATTGATTACTCCATTCATAGGCTTATAGAATGTAAATTCCCCTCCCCAGCGGGGATCGAAGGGAGACTTCTTCAGTGTATTACACACTGCCTGCGTTCAAGAACCAAATAAAGTAACATGCCTCCGAAGCCCTACCATTCGGTCCCACTATACTCAAGAATCGTTAATACTGGTGCAGCGGTGGTCGCAGCATCTGTGTTTACTTGGAGAATGAAAGGAAGGAATTTAAAGATGTTGTCTACTTCATCACCAAGTACAAGCAGCATCCGTCTCTCTATGAGCTGTCCTGATGTTGTGTCTGCAAGTTTCATCATTCAGACACAGGATCAGCAGGATTCAGGCCGAAATTTGCCGAATTTCTTTGAAAAATCTTATTGGCCTTCGCTGGGACTCCACTCCACAGCGTCCTTCACTGTTTTCCAGTCACTCATCATCACCTGTGTTTCTGCTGTTGTTCAGCTCAGCAGGTCTATTTCAGCAAGTCAGAGGTGAGTTGTGTGGTGTTTTGTGTGTCCAGTGAGGTAGAATTTCCAGGTGAGGCGCAGTCGGCACAATACTGTGACTGGAACAATACACAGATAATCCGCACATAGAAGAGAGGAGCTTACGATGACGTTTCGGTCCCACTTGGACCATTTACAAAGACATGCGCCACTACGCTGCTATCACCACACACCACTACTCTCTCCCTCTCTGGTGTTTTCTCTGTTAATTCATTGTGAATTCTCGCCAGAGCTGTGCATCCGAGTGCCCTAGGTCACTCGAAGCCATGTGGATCTCCAAGCCACGTGGATCTACTAGCCATGTGGAGCGAGTCACGTGGGTTACCAAGCCAGAAGTCCAAAGCCACATGCTTTCGCCTGACGTCACCCTGGACGTCTTCCCGACATCACCCCAAGACATCTGCTCTGAGATCACCACATGATGTCACATCAATATTGTTAGCTTTATAGTGAGCAATTTGTGTTCAGTATTATCTAGAATGATTGAGAGAAGATATGTCACGTGTTAATACTTCTCAATGTTCCTTTACTAGTGTTCCCACATGTTCATGAATGCCGTAGTGTCGGTTTTGCACAGAAAAGCATCATTTGCTAGTGCAAGCCATGCAGTAACATGTGTAGTGTGGGTGTACAAGTTTACATGCGTCCACGATGTTAAGTGGTCTAAGCCTAGATGTATGTGTAGACCACAGCATGGCCTGAGCATAGACCATGTCACCCTGTTGTGACCGTTCGACAGATGACACTAGTCAGTAGAGGCGTCAGTTACCATCAGAGTACAGTTATGAGTAGACCCAGTCTGGAGATGCTCAGTCTAATCTCTGCTCTGACTGTGTCCAGAGGATGACATCTTCAAGCCACAGCCTCCCTCTATCGGCAGGCGAATGTCTGACTCGTGTCACAGCTTCAGTAAACAGCCTGCACAAAGTGTGGTGTCACTTTGCCTGCTAGCCCTCAACCCAAAGATAACAAGTGTACTCCTCTCTCCCTCACAGCAGGGGGCCCAACAGGTGTGCTTACTAACCCACCCTCCTACCCATACCGTGTGGCTTACTAACCCACACACTCAATGACCAGAACTGCTGCCCACCTACCCATCCACCTTGGGGTTTGCTAGCCCACCCACGCCCAGTGACCGGAACAGCTAAACCATGTGGCTTATTAGCCCTCCACCCACCGTGTGGCTTCCTAACCCACCCACACACAGTGACCGTAACTACTGCCTACCACCCACCGTGTGGGTTGCTAGCTCACCCACCCACACCCAGTGACCATAACTGCTGCCCACCCACCCACACCCTGTGACTGGAACGGCTGCTCACCCACCCACACCGTGTGACTTGCTAACCTACCCACCCACACCGTGTGACTTGCTAACCTACCCACCAACACAGTGTGACTTGCTAACCCCACCCACCAACACAGTGTGACTTGCTAACCCCACCCACCAACACAGTGGGACTTGCTAACCCCACCCACCAACACAGTGTGACTTGCTAACCCCACCCACCAACACAGTGTGACTTGCTAACCCCACCCACCAACACAGTGTGACTTGCTAACCCCACCCACCAACACAGTGTGACTTGCTAACCCCACCCACCAACACAGTGTGACTTGC
The DNA here is from genome assembly GCA_009830355.1 of Cherax destructor. NCBI lineage: Eukaryota > Metazoa > Arthropoda > Malacostraca > Decapoda > Parastacidae > Cherax > Cherax destructor. The sequence goes on along the minus strand of WNWK01007484.1, from coordinate 16,959 downwards.
TAACCCCACCCACACCCAGTGACCGTAACTGCTGCCCATTACCCACCGTGTGACCTGATAACCCACCCATCCACCGTGTGGCCTGCTAATCCACCCACCCACACCCAGTGACCATAACTGCTGCCTATCTACCCACACCATGTGACCGGAACTGCTGCTCACCCACCCATACCGTGTGGCTTGCTAACCCACACCAAGTGACCACCCTCCCACCATGTAGCTTGCTAACCCTCTTACACCCGGTGGGCGTACCAACTCTCTAAAACACCCAATGTGGCTTACCAACCCTTCCAAACAGTGTGGCTTACCAACCCTTCCAAACACCCAGTGTGGCTTACCAACTCTTCCAAACACCCAGTGTGGCTAACTAGCCTTTGCAAACGCCCAGTGTAGATTACCAATCCTTGCACTCCCAATTTGGCTTACCAATCCACCCAAACATCCAGAGTGGCTTACCAACCCCCCAAACATCCAGAGTGGCTTATCAACCCCCCCAAACACCCAGTGTGGCATACCAACCCTTCTAAAAAACCCGTGTGGCTTACCAACCCTCCCAAACACCCAGTGTGGCTTACCAACCCTCCCAAACACCCAGTGTGGCTTACCAACCCTCCCAAACACCCAGTGTGGCTTACCAACCCTCCCAAAAACCCAGTATTGCTTACCAACTCGCAAATACGCAGTGTGGCTTACCAACCCTCGCAAACACAAAGTGTGGCTTACTAACCCTCCCAAACACTGTCTGGCTTATCAACATTATCAAACCCACCCAGCAACAATATTTGGAAAGAGGTTAAAGCGTTTGTTCAACAAATGAACAAATAAGTAATTTTTGAAATAAACTGAGCTAGCATACCAAATAAATTGCAAATGGAAATTTTTAATTAGTTTCTCTAATTTACGGTGAGATTTAGAGCTGCAGAAACAGTTGGTAGACCTGTTTGTGCCAGGTCTCGTATGAACAGTTGGTAGACCTGTGAATGCCACAGCCTAGTATGAACAGTTGTGAGACCTGCAAGCCCCTGGACTTGTTAAGGTTGGTAGACCTGTTAGTCGAAGGAATTATTATGAATGGTTGGTAAACCTGTTAGCCCAGTGTTTATTATGAAGTGTTGGTAGGCCTGTTATTCCAGTAAAGAACAAAAAAGGCACAATACCGTGACTGGAACAATACACAAATAACCCTCACATAGGAGAGAGAGGGCTTATGACGACGTTTCGGTCCGACTTGGACCACTTACATTGTCGGACCGAAACGTCGTCGTAAGCTTCTCTCTCTTATCGGCGGGTTATTTGTGTATTATCCCAGTGTTTATTATGAAGGGTTGGTAGACCTGTTATCCCAGGATTTATTATGAAGTGTTGGTAGATTTGTTGTCCCAGGGTTGATTATGAAGTGTTGGTAAACCTGTTGACCCAGGGTTGATTATGAAGTGTTGGTAGACCTGTTGTCCCAGGGTTGATTATGAAGTGTTGGTAGACCTGTTGTCCCAGGGTTGATTATGAAGTGTTGGTAAACCTGTTGACCCAGGGTTGATTATGAAGTGTTGGTAAACCTGTTGTATCAGGGTTGATTATAAAGTGTTGGTAAACCTGTTGTCTCAGGGTTTATAATGAAGTGTTGGTAGACCTGTTGTCCCAGGGTTTATTATGAAGTGTTGGTAGCCCTGTTGTCCCAGGGTTTATTATGAAGTGTTGGTAGCCCTGTTGTCCCAGGGTTTATTATGAAGTGTTGGTAGACCTGTTGTCTCAGGGTTTATTATGAAGTGTTGGTAGCCCTGTTGTCTCAGGGTTTATGTGTTGCTAGACCTGTTGTCCCAGGGTTTGTGTGTTGCTAGACCTGTTGTCCCAGGGTTTATTGTGTGTTGGTAAAACTGTTGTCCCAGGGTTTATGTGTTGGTAGACCTGTTGTCCCAGGGTTTATTATGTGTTGGTAGACCTGTTGTCCCAGGGTTTATTATGTGTTGGTAGACCTGTTCTCCAAGGGTTTATTATGTGTTGGTAGACCTGTTGTCCCAGGGTTTACTATGTGTTGGTAGACCTGTTGTCTCAGGGTTTATTATGTGTTGGTAGACCTGTTGTCCCAGGGTTTATTATGTGTTGGTAGACCTGTTGTCCCAGGGTTTATTATGTGTTGGTAGACCTGTTGTCCCAGGGTTTATTATGTGTTGGTAGACCTGTTGTCCCATGGTTTATTATGTGTTGGTAGACCTGTTGTCACAGGGTTTATTATGTGTTGGTAGACCTGTTGTCCCAGGGTTTATTATGTGTTGGTAGACCTGTTGTCCCAGGGTTCATTATGTGTTGGTAGACCTGTTGTCCCAGGGTTTATTATGTGTTGGTAGATCTGTTGTCCCAGGGTTCATTATGTGTTGGTAGACCTGTTGTCCCAGGGTTTATTATGTGTTGGTAGATCTGTTGTCCCAGGGTTGTTTAATAATAAACTCCGGGTGTGATATTTGATGATTTAGCACTGAAGGACTTTCAATAGATGCAAATGCAGCTGATCTCTCATTCCTCAAATCAAACCTAATTGACAATCATTCCCCAGAGATTGTTTGTACAAGAATAGTATACAATACCGACAAGATGAAATTAAGACTGGTCTATAGTTCAAAGCTAAGGACCTGTCTCTTGCTTTGTAGATACATTTGCCATTTTCTACTTATCAGGCCCAATGCCACTTTTTAGTGATATGTTGAATAGACTAGTCAAAGGCTTGCTATGTTCCTCTTTACATTCCTTAAGACATTAAGAAATTAAGACACGTGTCTTAATTTCAGAGATTGTTTGACCCATACGGGTTTAACACTTTTCATACTAGTGAAATTCCATAAATAAATTATGTAGAACAGAGGGAACATAAGTTATGCATGATCAGAGTCACTAGTGACACGGTTCTCTGACAAAAATAGATAAATTAAAACCTAATAAATCCCAGGGTCCTGAGAAACTGTTCCCAAGTCTTTTAAAGGAATGTAAGGAGGAACTTAGCAAGCCTATGACTAGTCTATTCAACATATCACTAAAAAGTGGCATTGTGCCTGATAAGTAGAAAATGGCAAATATAATACCTATCTACAGAGCAGGAGACAGGTCCTTAGCTTTGAACTATAGACCAGTAAGAACATAACAAAAGAATGGAGGAACATTGCAGCAGGCCTTTTGGCCTATACAAGGCAGATCCTTATCAAAACAACCCAAAAATTTGATTTCGTACCCCAAACACCGATAAAACCCAGCCCCTTTCAGTCATGTAACAATGTACACTTGTAACTTGCATCGAAATAAAAATATTATTATTATTATTATAAAAATAAAAATAAATATTATTATTATTATTATAAAAAAATAAAAATAAATATTATTATTATTATTATTATTATTATTATTATTATATATTTGTCCAGTCTCTTTTAAAGCTACCCATTTATCTAAGTTAAATTCGTTATTTCTCGTTCTTACTTGATTCGATATCATCAGTATTTTGTTTATGCCCATTATCCACTTATACACTTCAATTATATCTCCTTTCATTCTACGTCTCTCAAGAGAGTGAAGATTTAAGGCTCTAATTGTATCTTCACATGGGAGATTCCTTACACAGTGAACCATTGTCAGCCTTCTCTGTATGTTATCCAATAAATTTATATCCATTCTGTAGTAAGGAGATCAAACTTGACCAGCATAATCTAATTGAGGCATTACTTGGGATGTATAGGGCTGTAAATTAACTTTTGGCCAGGTGGCCTGGTTGCTAAAGCTCTCGCTTCACACGGCGAGGGTCCGGGTACGATTCCCGGCGAGGGTAGAAATATTGGGCGTGTTTCCTTACACCGGATGTCTATGTTCCCAATCAGTAAAAGGGGTACCTGGGTGTTAGTCGACTGGTATGGGTCGCATCCTGGGACAAAACTGACCTAATTTGCCCGAAATGCTCAGCATAACAAGCGGCTTTCTATATAGTAGTATGTCATTGATGTCAGATAGGCCTGTATACCTTGTACATGTACTTGTAGAAATAAATTATATTATTATTACTTATACTTCTTGAAATAAATCCAAGTAATCTGTTAGAGAAGAAGAAAAACTTTATAAAACTGGGATGTAGTGCGGATAATAAGAAAGAAATGATTGCTGATGTTATGAATGAAAAGAAGTTGGATGTCCTGGCCCTAAGCGAAACAAAGCTGAAGGGGGTAGGCGAGTTTCAGTGGGGAGAAATAAATGGGATTAAGTCAGTAGTATCTGAGAGAGTTAGAGCTAAGGAAGGGGTAGCAATAATGTTGAAGGACCAGTTATGGAAGGAGAAAAGGGAATATATATGTGTAAATTCAAGGATTATGTGGATTAAAATAAGGGTCGGATGCGAAAAGTGGGTCATAATAAGCGTGTATGCACCTGGAGAAGAGAGGAGTGTAGAGGAGAGAGAGATTTTGGGAGATGTTAAGCGAATGTATAGGAACTTTTGAACCAAGTGAGAGATAATTGTGGTAGGGGACCTAAATGCTAAAGTAGGAGAAACATGTAGAGAGGGTATGGTAGGTAAGTTTGGGGTGCCAGGTGTAAATGATAATGGAAGCCCTTTGATTGAACTTTGTATAGAAAGGGGTTTAGTTATAGGTAATACATATTTTAAGAAAAAGAGGATAAATAATTATACAAGATAGGATATAGGGCGTAATGGTAGATAAAAGACTGTTGAGTAGACTTCAGGATGTACATGTTTATAGAGGGGCCACAGATATATCAGATCACTTTTTAGTTGTAGCTACAGTGGGAGTAAAAGGTAGATGGGATACAAGGAAAATAGAAGCAGTAAGTAAGAGAGAGGTGAAGGTTTATATACTAAAAGAGGAGGCAGTTACGGTAAGATATAAACAACTACTGGATGATAGATGGGCTAGTGAGAGTGTAGGCAATGGGGTCGAAGATGTATGGGGTAGGTTAAATAATGTAGTGTTAGAGTGTTCAGCAGAAGTTTGTGGTTACAGGAAAGTGGGAGCGGGAGGGAAGAAGAGCGATTGGTGGAATGATGTAAGGGAGAAAAAGTTAGCATATGAGAGGTTTTTACAAAGTAGAAGTGATGCAAGGAGGGAAGAGTATATGGAGAGAAAAAGAGAGGTTAAGAGAGTGGTGAAGCAATGTAAAAAGATAGCAAATGAGAGAGTGAGTGAGATGTTATCAACAAATTTTGTTGAAAATAAGAAAAAGTTTTGGGGTGAGATTAATAAGTTGAGGAAGCCTAGGGAACAAATGGATTTGACAGTTAAAAATAGGAGAGGAGAGTTATTAAATGGAGAGTTAGAGGTATCGGGAAGATGGAGGGAATATTTTGAGGAATTTTTAAATGTTGATGAAGACAGGGAAGCTGTGATTTCGTGTATGGGGCAAGGAGGAATAACATCTTGTAGGAGTGTGGACGAGCCAGTTGTGAGTGTGGGAGAAGTTCGTGAGGCAGTGGGTAGAATGAAAGGGGGTAAGGCAGCTGGATTGATGGGATAAAGATAGAAATGTTAAAAGCAGGCGGGGATATAATTTTGGAGTGGGTGGTGCTATTATTTAATAAATGTATGGAAGAAGGTAAGGTACCTAGGGACTGGCAGAGAGCATGTGTTGTTCCTTTGTATAAAGGCAAAGGGGACAAAAGAGAGTGCAAAAATTATAGGGGAATAAGTCTGCTGAGTATACCAGGTAAAGTGTATGGAAGAGTTATTATTGAAAGAATTTAGAGTAAGACGGAGAGTAGGATAGCAGATGAACAAGGGAGCTTTAGGAAAGGTAGGGAGTGTGTAGACCAAGTGTTTACAGTGAAACATATAGGTGAACAGTATTTAGATAAGGGTAAAGAGGTTTTCGTGGCATTTATGAATTTGGAAAAGGCGTATGATAGGGTAGATAGGGAGGCAATGTGGCAGATGTTGTAGGTGTATGGAATAGGAGGTAGGTTACTGAAAGCAGTGAAGAAATTTTATGAGGATAGTGAGGCTCAGGTTAGAGTGTGTAGGAGAGAGGGAGATTATTTCCCAGTAAAAGTAGGCCTTAGACAAGGATGTATGATGTCACCGTGGTTGTTCAATATATTTATAGATGGGGTTGTAAGAGAAGTGAATGCGAGGGTCTTGGCAAGAGGTGTGGGGTTAAAAGTCAAAGAATCAAATTCAAAGTAGGAGTTGTCACAGTTGCTTTTTGCTGATGACACTGTGCTTTTGGGTGATTCTGAAGAGAAGTTGCAGAGGTTGGTGAATGAATTTGGTAGGGTATGTAAAAGAAAAAAAATGAAAGTGAATATAGGAAAGAGTAAGGTGATAACAAAAAGATTAGGTGACAAAAGATTGGATATCAGATTGGAGGGAGAGAGTATGGAGGAGGTGAATGTATTTAGATATTTGGGAGTGGACATGTCAGCAGATGGGTCTATGAAGGATGAGGTGAATCATAGAATTGATGAGGGGAAAAGGTTGAGTGGAGCACTTCGGAGTCTGTGGAGACAAAGAACTTTGTCCAAGGAAGTAAAGAGGGAAATGTATGAGAGTATAGTTATACCAACCAACACTCTTATATGGGTGTGAAGCATGGGTGATGAATGTTGCAACGAGGAGAAGGCTGGAGGCAGTGGAGATGTCATGTCTGAGGGCAATGTGTGGTGTGAATATAATGGAGAGAATTCGGAGTTTGGAAATTAGGAGGAGGTGCGGGAATACCAAAACTATTATCCAGAGGGTTGAGGAGGGGTTGTTGAGGTGGTTCGGACATGTAGAGAGAATGGAACGAAACAGAATGACTTCGAGAGTGTATAAATCTGTAGTGGAGGGAAGGCGGGGTAAGGGTCGGCCTAGGAAAGGTTGGAGGGAGGGGGTAAAAAAGGTTTTGTGTGCGAGGGGCTTGGATTTCCAGCAGGCATGCATGAGCGTATTTGATAGGAGTGAATTTAGACAAATGTTTTTTTAATACTTGACGTGCTGTTGGAGTGTGAGCAAAGTAACATTTATGAAGGGATTTAGGGTAACCGGCAGGCCGGACTTGAGTCCTGGAGATGGGAAGTACAGTGTCTGCACTCTGAAGGAGGGGTGTTAATGTTGCAGTTTTATAACTGTAGTGTAAAGCACCCCTCTGGCAAGACAGTGGTGGAGTGAATGATGATGAAAGTTTTTCTTTTTCGGACTACCCTGCCTTGGTGGAAATCGGCCGATGTGTTAATAAAAATAATAAAAATAATCTGTTGGCTTTATTGCGCACACTTAGGCACTGTTTAGGCTTTAGATTTTTCCTCACCATGACTCCCAAGTCTTTTTCACACTGTATGATCAAGCTCTCCATCACCTAGTTTATAACTTCGAGGGATATTTTCATTACCAAGGACTAGTACTTTACACTTGTCCACACTGAACTTCATCTGCCACTTTTCAGACCAAGATATTAATGTGTCCAAATCCTCCTGGAGTTCATTGATATCCTTATCAGAATCAATTATTCGGCCTATTTTTGTATCAGAAATCTTTCTCATGTCACTTGTAATCCCTTCATCAAGGTCATTAATGCAAATTATGAACAACAACGGGCCCAAAACTGATCTTTGTGGAACACCACTAGTGACCGGTCCCCACTCAGATTTGACCCCATTAATGGAAACTCTCTGCTTTCTATTGGTAAGCCATGTCTCTATTCATCTTAGAACTTTACCTCCTATACCATGAGCTTTTTTTAATTTTTTTTGTTAGGTACTCTATCGAAGGCTTTACTGAAATCCAAATAAACAATATCATAAATATCAAAATAGACAATGGTATACAATCCCAACAGGTTAGTAAGACACATATGCAACAGTTGGGTATCCTCATTCCGAAACGTTTCGCCTACACAGTACGCTTCTTCAGTCAAGTACAGAAAAGTAAAAGGACACAAATGCAACTAATGTGACATTTTATTGTGGCAACGTTTCGCTCTCCAGGAGTTTTGTCAAGCCGGCTTATCAAAGCTCCTGGAGAGCGACGCGTTGCCACAATAAAATGTCACATTAGTTGCATTTGTGTCCTTTTACTTAACATATAGTCGGTAATTCTACCAATATTAATACCAGTACAGAAAAGTTGGCAGGAACAGTAGAGATGTGAAGACGGTGTAATCAGTCCACCATTGAAGACGTAGTTTTGAGGTGGTCAGTCCCTCTGCATGTGTTTCTTACTTACCAACCTGTCGGTATTGTATACCATTTTGATATTCACTATGTCAGACACTGCAACACAATGGCATCTTGGCACAGAAAACACCTTGGACAACTTTTTCAAGTGAGAATGTTTGGATCTGAGAGGGATTTAACCTCTCAATGAACACATTCTTTCTTCTACTACTGGACTACCCCTCTCCTTATGACAGTATATAAGTCTCCATACTGTCGCTTGAACTTCTCCAGGTTGAGGGACTGACCCCCTCAAAACTACGTCTTCAAGGGTGATGAACTGATTACATCGTCTTCACATCTCTACTGCTCCTGCTATCTTTCGTACTCGACTGAAGAAGCCTACTATGAAGGCGAAATGTTTCAGAATAAAGATGCCTAACTGTTGCATATGTGTCTTATTTACCTAAGCACTATCATATTCTTTATCATTGTCTACTGCCTCAAATGCTTTATTAAAGAACGTCAGTAAATTCATCAGGCAGGAACGACCTGTCGTGAATCCATGCTGAGATTCATTAATCAAATTATGCTCTTCAATGTGACTTCTAATAATATCAGCTATAATTAATTCTAATAATTTGCCTACTATAGATGTCAGGCTTAATGGACGGTAATTTGATGGAATGGACTTACCCCTGATGGATGGACGCATTAAACACTCTCGTTAATGGTTGACTAAGTTCTAACTTGCATTCCTTAAGTACCCTTAAAAATAATTAATCAGGGTCAGGGAACTTATTTTGTTTGCTTATCTACCTGTTTGATAACCATTTCCCTCGTGACAGTAATATTACTCAATTTGTTTTCTTCAGGAACGGAATCATTGTCAATTTCTGAGATATCATTTAAGTCTTCCTGTGTAAAGACTGTACTAATGTTGGTAGAATTACCGACAATGTGTTAGGTAAAAGAACATAAGTGCAATTAATGCTGTCCCCATTTATTATAAGGGAGATAAACAAGAGGCATTGAATTTGAGGCCACTTACTCTAACGTGCATACTGTCAAAGGTTTTGGAGAAGATTGGGAAAGGATCTTGGGACTCTTTTAGAGAGCAAAATTCTTAACAGAAAATCAGCATGAATTTAAAGAAGTAAATTCCTTTCCTAACAATTTGTTGAAATTCAACGACAGAGTCACAGATATAAGACAAAATAAGGTTGAGAAAACTGCATCTTCATGAACTCTTGAAAAGCATTTACCACGACATTACACCAGAGATTATTCTAGAAATAAGAAGAACAAGCAGGGCTATAAGTTAGAGTTCTCCAGTGGTTCGAGGAGCACCTAAATTAGCGATAGCAGAAAGTAACAGAAAGGAATGAAATATCAGAATGAGACAGTAACGAGTTGGGTTTCGAAAGGATCATTGTTCCTAAAAAACATGAGTCTTAGCAGAGAATGTTGAGTCTTAGATGCCAGTGTTTGCTAACATTGTAAATGAATGAGAAAAATAAGAAAAGGAGAGAATAGTGATATTCTCCAGTGAGACCTCAACAAACTAAAAATGTTGTCAAACAAGTGACGGCTCGAGTTCAATTCACACAAATGCCAGGCCATGAAAATTTGAGGAGGAGAGGACAGATTTCAAGTATAAGATCCTATAGGCAAGAAATCAGTGATTCTTCCGATCAAGGTAGTTAAATGGCGGGGTCAGGAGCCGAGTCTCAACCCTGAATGTGTGTCAGTGAGCATACGCGCACACACGCGCGCACACACACACACAACATGAAATATGTTGCTCAGTGGTTGTAAGGGAATATGCGATTCATCATGAAAATACTTATGTTTGTTTCCTTACAAAATAGAGGTTTAGATAAAAAGCTTAGGTTATTTTTGGGCAGGTAAAATTTAATATTATTTTAAGTTAGGTTAGATTAGATTAACTTATATTAGTTTGTGTGTGTGTGTGTGTGTATGTGTGTGTGTAAGAGAGAGAGAGAGAGAGAGAGAGAGAGAGAGAGAGAGAGAGAGAGAGAGGAGAGAAAGAGATAAAGAGAGGAGAGAGAGAGAGAAGAGAGGGAGAGAGACAAGGTAAGGAGGTAGATAGGTAGGTGCAAAGGAAGGAATGAAGGAATGGGTAGGTATGATATATACAGCAAAGAAGAACTACGATACACCAAACAGTGCTAGATTTTTTTTGGTGTTGGTGAGGCGGTCAAGTGAAGCAATAGAGGTAGGTAAGAAGGCCAGGGGTTCAAAGCTGCCAACACAAAATAGGTAAGAGAGGCCAGGGGTTCAACGCTGCCAACACAAAAGAGGTAAGAGAGGCAGGGGTCTCAACGCTGCCAACACAACAGAGGTAAGAGAGGCCAGGGGTTCAACGCTGCCAACACAATATAGGTAAGAGAGGCCAGAGGTTCAATGCTGTAAACACAATAGAGGTAAGAGAGGCCAGGGGTTCAACGCTGCCAACACAACAGAGGTAAGAGAGGTCAGGGGTTCAACGCTGCCAACACAATAGAGGTAAGAGAGGCCAGGGGTTCAACGCTGCCAACACAACAGAGGTAAGAGAGGTCAGGGGTTCAACGCTGCCAACACAAAATAGGTAAGAGAGGTCAGGGGTTCAACGCTGCCAACACAAAAGAGGTAAGAGAGGCCAGGGGTTCAACGCTGCCAACACAACAGAGGTAAGAGAGGTCAGGGTTCAACGCTGCCAACACAAAAGAGGTAAGAGAGGCCAGGGTTCAACGCTGCAACACAACAGAGGTAAGAGAGGTCAGGGTTCAACGCTGGCAACACAATAGAGGTAGAGAGGTCAGGGGTTCAACGCTGCAACACAACAGAGGTAAGAGAGGCAGGGGTTCAACGCTGCCAACACAATAGAGGTAAGAGAGGCCAGGGTTCAACGCTGCCAACACAACAGAGGTAAGAGAGGCCAGGGGTTCAACGCTGCTAACACAAAGAGGTAAGAGAGGCCAGGAGTTCAACGCTGCCAACACAAAGAGGTAAGAGAGGCCAGGGGTTCAACGCTGCCAACACAACAGAAGGTAAGAGAGGCAGGGTTCAACGCTGCCAACACAAAGAGGTAAGAGAGGCCAGGGGTTCAACGCTGCCAACACAAAAAGGTAAGAGAGGCCAGGGTTCAACGCTGCCAACACAACAGAGGTAAGAGAGGTCAGGGTTTCAACGCTGCCAACACAAAGAGGTAAGAGAGGTCAGGGTTAACCTGCCAACACAACAGAGGTAAGAGAGGCAGGGGTTCAACGCTGCCAACACAACAGAGGTAAGAGAGGCCAGGGGTTCAACGCTGCCAACACAACAGAGGTAAGAGAGGCCAGGGGTTCAACGCTGCCAACACAACAGAGGTAAGAGAGGCCAGGGGTTCAACGCTGCCAACACAAAAAGGTAAGAGAGGCCAGGGGTTCAACGCTGCCAACACAACACAGGTAAGAGAGGCCAGGGGTTCAACGCTGCCAACACAACACAGGTAAGAGAGGCCAGGGGTTCAACGCTGCCAACACAACACAGGTAAGAGAGGTCAGGGGTTCAACGCTGCCAACACAAGCACAGTGGCCAGACTCTTCCCCCGGACACATGATGCAGTGTGTTAGCGGACCCCGTGAATCCTTCATCAGGAACGGCAGCATCGACGACATCAAAGGCAACACCAACAACGGCTGCAGTAGCAACAGCTATTTTAGTAACAGCCACAGCAACAGTAGTGGCAGTGGCCACAGTATCAGTAGCCGCAATAACAGCAGTAGCAACAGTATCAGCAGCCGTAATAACAACAGTGGCCACAGTATCAGCTGCCGTAATAACGGCAGTGGCCACAGTATCAGTAGCCGTAATGACAGCAGTAGCCATAGTATCAGTAGCCGCAATAGTAGCAGTGGCCATAGTATCAGTAGCCGCAATAACAGCAGTAGCCATAGTATCAGTAGCCGCAATAACAGCAGTGGCTATAGTATCAGTAGCCGCAATAACAGCAGTGACCATAGTATCAGTAGCCGCAATAACAGCAGTGACCATAGTATCAGTAGCCGCAATAACAGCAGTGACCATAGTATCAGTAGCCGATAAAACAGCAGTGACCATAGTATCAGTAGCCGCAATAACAGCAGTGGCCATAGTATCAGTAGCCGTAATAACAGCAGTGGCCATAGTATCAGCAGCCGCAATAACAGCAGTGGCCACAGTATCAGTAGCCGCAATAACAGCAGTGGTCACAATATCAGTACCCACAATAACAGCAGTGGTCACAGTATCAGTAACCACAATAACAGCAGTGGTCACAGTATCAGTAGCTGTAATAACAGCAGTAGCCACAGTATCAGTATCCGTAATAACAGCAGTGACCATAGTATCAGTAGCCGCAATAACAGCAGTAGCCACAGTAACAGTAACCGCAATAACAGCATTGGCCACAGTATCAGTAGCTGCAATAACCGCAGTAGCCACAGTATCAGTAGCCGTAATAACATCAGTGACCATAGTATCAGTAGCTGCAATAACAGCAGTAGCCACAGTATCAGTAGCCGTAATAACAGCAGTGACCATAGTATCAGTAACCGCAATAACAGCATTAGCCACAATATCAGTAGCCGCAATAACAACATTGGCCACAGTATCAGTAGCCGCATTAACAACAGTATAAACAGTATTAGAAGCCGCAATAACAGCAGAGGCCGCAGTATCAGTAACCGCAATAACAGCAGTGGTCACAGTATCAGTAGCTGCAATAACAGCATTGGCCACAGTATCAGTAGCCGCATTAACAACAGTATCAACAGTATTAGAAGCCGCAATAACAGCAGTGGTCACAGTATCAGTAACCGCAATAACAGCAGTGGCCACAGTATCAGTAGCCGCAATAACAGCAGTATCGACAGTATTAGAAGCCGCAATAACAGCAGTGGCCACAGTACCAGTAGCCGCAATAACAGCAGTGGCCACAATATAGGTAGCCGCAATAACAGCAGTATCCACAGTATTAGAAGCCGCAATAACAGCAGTGGCCACAGTATCAGTAGCCGCAATAACAGCAGTATCCACAGTATTAGAAGCCGCAATAACAGCAGTGGCCACAGTATCGGTAGCCGCAACAACAGCAGTGGCCACAGTATCAGTACCCGCAATAACAGAGGTGGCCACAGTATCGGTAGCCGCAACAACAGCAGTGGCCACAGTATCGGTAGCCGCAATAACAGCAGTGGCCACAGTATCAGTAGCCGCAATATCAGCAGTGGTCACAGTATCGGTAGCCGCAATAACAACAGTGGCCACAGTATCAGTAGCCGCAATAACAACAGTAGCCACATTATCAGTAGCCGCAATAACAACAGTGGCCACAGTATCGGTAGCAGCAATAACATCAGTGGCTACAGTATCGGTAGCAGCAATAACATCAGTGGACACAGTATCGGTAGCAGCAATATCAGCAGTGGCTACAGTATTAGTAGCCGCAATGACAGCAGTGGCCACAGTATCAGTAGCCGCAATAACAGCAGTGGCCACAGTATCAGTAGCCGCAATAACAGCAGTGGTCACAGTATCAGTAGCCGCAATAACAGCAGTGGCCACAGTATCAGTAGCTGCAATAACAGCAGTGACCACAGTATCAGTAGCCGCAATAACAGCAGTGGTCACAGTATCAGTAGCAGCAATAGCAGCAGTATCCACAGTAATAGAAGCCGCAATAACAGCAGTGGCCACAGTATTAGAAGCCGCAATAACAGCAGTGGCCACAGTATCAGTAGCCGCAATAACAGCAGTGGCCACAGTATCAGTAGCTGCAATAACAGCAGTATACACAGTATTAGAAGCCGCAATAACAGCAGTAGCCACAGTATTAGAAGCCGCAATAACAGCAGTGGCCACAGTATCAGTAGCCGCAATAACAACAGTGGCCACAGTATCGGTAGCAGCAATAACATCAGTGGCCACAGTATCGGAAGCAGCAATAACATCAGTGGCCACAGTATCGGTAGCAGCAATATCAGCAGTGGCTACAGTATCAGTAGCCGCAATAACAGCAGTGGCCACAGTATCAGTAGCCACAATAACAGCAGTGGCCACAGTATCAGTAGCCGCAATAACAGCAGTAGCCACAGTATCAGTACCCGCAATAACAGCAGTGGCCACAGTATCAGTAGCCGCAATAACAGCAGTAGCTACAGTATCAGTAGCCGCAATAACAGCAGTGGTCACAGTATCACTAGTTGCAATAACAGCAGTGGTCACAGTATCAGTAGCCGCAATAACAGCAGTATCCACAGTATTAGAAGCTGCAATAACAGTAGTGGCCACAGTATTAGAAGCCGCAATAACAGCAGTGGCCACAGTATCAGTAGCCGCAATAACAGCAGTGGCCACAGTATCAGTAGCCGCAATAACAGCAGTGGCCACAGTATCAGTAGCTGCAATAACAGCAGTGGCCACAGTATCAGTAGCCGCAATAACAGCAGTATCCACAGTATTAGAAGCCGCAATAACAGCAGTGCCCACAGTATTAGAAGCCGCAATAACAGCAGTGGCCACAGTATCAGTAGCCGCAATAACTGCAGTGGCTACAGTATCAGTACCCGCAATAACAGCAGTAGCCACATTATCAGTAGCCGCAATAACAGCAGTATCCACAGTATTAGAAGCCGCAAAAACAGCAGTGGCCACAGTATTAGAAGCCGCAATAACAGCAGTGGCCACAGTATCAGTAGTTGCAATAACAGCAGTAGCCACAGTATCAGTAGCCGTAATAACAGCAGTGGTCACAGTATCAGTAGCCGCAATAACAGCAGTGGCCACATTATCAGTAGCCGCAATAACAGCAGTTGCCACAGTATCAGTAGCCGCAATAACAGCAGTATCCACAGTATTAGAAGCCGAAATAACAGCAGTGGTCACAGTATTAGAAGCCGCAATAACAGCAGTGGCCACAGTATCAGTAGCCGCAATAACAGCAGTGGCCACAGTGTCAGTAGCCGCAATAACAGCAGTACCCACAGTATTAGAAGCCGCAATAACAGCAGTGGCCACAGTATTAGAAGCCGCAATAACAGCAGTGGCAACAGTATCAGTAGCCGCAATAACAGCAGTGGCCACAGTATCAGTAGCCGTAATAACAGCAGTGGCCACAGTATCAGTAGCCGCAATAACAGCAGTGGCCCCAGTATCAGTAGCCGCAATAACAGCAGTGGCCACAGTATCAGTAGCCGCAATAACAGCAGTGGCCACAGTATCAGTAGCCGCAATAACAGCAGTGGCCACAGTATCAGTAGCCGCAATAACAGCAGTATCCACAGTATTAGAAGCCGCAATAACAGCAGTGGCCACAGTATTAGAAGCCGCAATATCAGCAGTGGCCACAGTATCAGTAGCCGCAATAACAGCAGTGGCCACAGTATCAGTAGCCGCAATAACAGCAGTGGTCACAGTATCAGTAGCCGCAATAACAGCAGTGGCCACATTATCAGTAGCTGCAATATCAGCAGTGGTCACAGTATCAGTAGCCGCAATAACACCAGTGGCCACAGTATCAGTAGCCGCAATAACAGCAGTGGTCACAGTATCAGTAGCCGCAATAACAGCAGTGGTCACAGTATCAGTAGCCGCAATAACAGCACTTGCACAGTAGCAATAACTAGCAGCAATAGCTACAGGAAAGGGTAGCAGTAGCAGCGGTATTAACGCGGCAGGGGCTACCCATAGCATCACCATTTGCAGTTGCAGCAACAGTAACCCGAGCAGAGGCAGCTAGGAACAGCAGCAGCAGCGGCTAACAGCATGAAGCTCTGGTAGCTAACGAGGTCAGCCCACTGACAAGGGTAGAGAGGATAGCCAGCGGCTGGATATTGATACTCTGGGAGCTAGTTACCACCACCACTGCTGCCGTCCACCCGACCCTCGCCCATTCAATATACAGCCAGATTGGGTGTACACTCTCAATTAATGACTTCGCCAGCACTAATCAAGGCTATCAATTAATCCTTTCCATTATCCTCACTGGACAGATCAATCAGAGAGCTACAGGGGTTCCGTCAAATTGCTAATCAAGCGACTCAAGATACGTGATTCGCGACGCGGGTTGGATGCGTCGCGCGAGAACCAACAGGTGTATTATCATGATATTCAGGAGTCATACAGCGTGTAGGGAATGGAAGGTAATAAGGAGTGATGCAAGCAACGAGAGGGGTAGCCATAGTTTCTTGTATCAAGAGCCCTTCAATAGAATCAAGGAAAACCTATTGAAGGGATCATAAGTACTGTTGATGTTTAGACTTGTTGCGTCAGGTGGAGACGGTGAAGGCTGAGAGAGTCGTTGATGTGTCTTTCTGTGTCCTTATTTACAAACATACATATGCGAGGGATGATCAATAATTTAGTGTGCTGCTGGTTAATGTGAAGGGATCAAAAATTTATTGTTAGCAAGCCATTCTTGCAACTGAGCAATAAATGTGAATGTCATACGTAGAGAAATGATCACAAATAACCATCGGTAATGTTTCAACAATTGTGTGTGTGTACTCACCTAATTGTGGTTGCAGGGGTCGAGACTCAGCTCCTGGCCCCGCCTCTTCGCTGTCCGCTACTGGGTCTCTGCTCTCCCTGCTCCATGAGCTTTATCATACCTTGTCTTAAAACTATGTATGGTTCCCGCCTCCACTATATCGTTCGCTAGACTATTCCACTTCCTGACTACTCTATGGCTGAAGAAGTGCTTCCTAACATCCCTTTGACTTATCTGAGTCTTCAGCTTCCAGTTGTGTCCCCTTGTTTCTGTGTTCCTCTTTGGAACATCCTGTCACTCTCTACCTTTTCGATTCCTGCAGTATTTT
>WNWK01007483.1:0-93595 GCA_009830355.1 Cherax destructor | reverse complement strand
AATTTATTATTGGGTCTAACTGACCATCGTGCACTCTATAGTGTATTATTGTGGTCTAACTGACCATCGTGCACTCTATAGTGTATTATTGTTATCTAACTGACCATCGTGCACTCTATAGTGTATTATTGTGGTCTAACTGACCATCGTGCACTCTATAGTGTATTATTGTGGTCTAACTGACCATCGTGCACTCTATAGTGTATTATTGTTATCTAACTAACCATCGTGCACTCTATAGTGTATTGTGGTCTAACTGACCATCGTGCACTCTATAGTGTATTATTGTTATCTAACTAACCATCGTGCACTCTATAGTGTATTGTGTCTAACTGACCATCGTGCACTCTATAGTGTATTATTGTGGTCAACTAACCATCGCACTCTATAGTGTATTATTGTTGTCAACTAACCATCGTGCACTCTATAGTGTATTGTGGTCTAACTGACCATCGTACTCTATAGTGTATTATTGTTATCTAACTAACCATCGTGCACTCTATAGTGTATTGTTGTCTAACTGACCATCGTGCACTCTATAGTGTATTATTGTGGTCTAACTGACCATCGTGCACTCTATAGTGTATTGTTGTCTAACTAACCATGGCGCAATACACAGTGAAGGTACATACCGTACTTGTCTTTATCTTCTTTCTACCAAACATCCTCGACAAGAAACTTATTCTCTAACACACAGGCTTTGTTTACCGTATGTCATTTTGATATTATGTTGATGTTTCCTTAGATATCACAATGTGCTTCAGTGTCTTAGGTCATTCGTCAGTTTTATTTATCAGATTATAATGATAATAAGGAGGTAGAATCAGCAGCGGCCTTCTGTACCACTACCCGAGTACCACCTTACCACGGCTCTAACCAGCCTACCATTCCCCCCCCCCCAACTCTGATGTGTCTACTCAAGCGAATTCCTTTCACTCATCGACACCACCTGGTTGTGTGTGGCTGGCCAGCTGGGCAGCTGGTGGCCATCACCGCCGTCTCTAGGGTCGACTTTCTCCACCTCATCAGCACCTTATCTCGTCTCTTCCAAGGGAAGTCCTCAGGATCCGATGCCACGGTATATTACACCTTTACATCCATCCTTTCTTAACCCCCCCTCCTCTCCCGCTCCCTGTGGGCCTACCTGAGCGTCCGAGAACACGTTGGGCCCCACCACCGTCAGCCAGACACTGACCGGCCTACCCCAAGCTGCACGGCAGACGCTGGGCACCCCTCCGTAGGCCACGCGCCTACCCTTTCAGAACAACATGTTTATGGCTGCGTGTAAGAACTGGCCGCGGAACTTTACGAGTTTATGGTCCGTTTATTAACATTCAAAGGAGTTGATAGTTGATTTGCTGATTTCCCTGGCAAGATCATAGGCCCTTACTTCTGAAGGTCGCTGGAAATTGTGTTTGAGTGTGTGTACTCACCTAATTGTACTCACCTAATTGTGGTTGCAGGGGTCGAGACTCAGCTCCTGGCCCCGCCTCTTCGCTGTCTGCTACTGGGTCTCTGCTCTCCCTGCTCCATGAGCTTTATCATACCTTGTCTTAAAACTATGTATGGTTCCTGCCTCCACTATATCATTCTCTAGGCTATTCCACTTCCTGACAACTCTATGACTGAAGAAATACTTCCTAACATCCCTTTGACTCATAGGAGTCTTCAACTTCCAATTGTGACCCCTTGTTTCTGTGTCCCCTCTCTGGAACATCTTGTCTCTGTCAACCTTATCTATTCCTCGCAGTATTTTATATGTCGTTATCATGTCTCCCTAACCTCCTGTCCTCTAGTGTCGTCAGGCCGATTTCCTTAACCTTTCTTCGTAGGACAATCCCCTTAGCTCTGGGACTAGTCTTGTTGCAAACCTTTGCACTTTCTCTAGTTTCTTGACGTGCTTGACCAGGTGTGGGTTCCAAACTGGTGCTGCATACTCCAGTATGGGCCTGACGTATATGGTGTACAGAGTCTTGAACGATTAATTAGTGAGGTATTGGAACGCTATTCTTAGGTTTGCCAGCCGCCCGTATGCTGCAGCAGTTATCTGATTAATGTGTGCCTCAGGAGATGTGCTCGGTATTATACTCACCCCAAGATCTTTTTCCTTGAGTGAGGTTTTGCAGTCTTTGGCCATCTAGACTATACTCTGTCTGTGGTCTTCTTTGCCCTTCCCCGATCTTCATGACTTTACATTTGGTAGGGTTAAATTCAAGGAGCCAGTTACTGGACCAGGCTTGTAGCCTGTCCAGGTCTCTTTGTAGTCCTGCCTGATCCTCGACTGATTTAATTCTTCTCATTAACTTCATATCATCTGCAAACAGGGACACTTCTGAGTCTATCCCTTCCGTTATGTCATTCACATATACCAAAAACAGTACAGGTCCTAGGACTGACCCTTGTGGAACCCCATTCATCACAGGTGCCCACTCTGACACCTCGTCACTTACCATGACTCGTTGTTGTTTCCCTGTCAGATATTCTCTGATCCATTGCAGTGCCTTTCCTGTTACGTGTGCCTGATCCTCTAGCTTTTTCATTAATCTCTTGTGAGGAACTGTGTCGAACGCCTTCTTGCAGTCCTAGAAAATGCAGTCTATCCACCCCTCTCTCTCGTGTCTTACTTCTGTTACCTTGTCATAAAACTCTAGTTGGTTTGTGACGCAGGATTTTCCTTCCCTGAAAATGTGCTATTTGTCGTTTATAAGCTTGTGTCTTTCTAGGTGCTCCACCACTCTCCTCTGATGATCTTCTCCATGACTTTGCATACTATACACGTCAGTGACACAAGTCTGTAATTTAATGCCTCATGTCTGTCTCCTTTCTTAAAAATTGGGACTACATTTGCCATCTTCCACACCTCAGGTAGTTGCCCAGTTTCAATGTAAGTGTTGAAGATTTTTGTTAGTGGCACACTTAACATCTCTGCTCCCTCTCTAAGGACCCACGGAGAAATGTTGTCAGGTCCCACCGCTTTTGAGGTATCGAGTTCACATAGCAGCTTCTTCACCTCCTCCTCGTTGTGTGTATTTCATCCAGCACTTGTTGGTATACCTCCCTATTCTGAATTCCTGGAGTCCTTCCTGTCTCCTCTGTAAATACGTCTTTAAATCTCATGTTGAGCTCCTCACATACCTCTTGGTCGTTTCTTGTGAACTCCCCACCTTCCTTCCTCAGCCTGATTACCTGGTCCTTGACTGTTGTTTTCCTCCTGATGTGGCTATACAACAGCTTCGGGTCAGACTTGACTTTTGATGCTTTATCATTTTCGTATTGTCGCTGAGCCTCCCTTCTTACCTGTGCATATTCGTTTCTGCCTCTTCGGCTAATCTCTTTATTTTCCTGGGTCCTTTGTCTTCTGTACTTTTTCCATACTCTTGTGCACTTAGTTTTTGCCTCCCTACACCTTTGGGTGAACCAAGGACTCGTTCTGGTGACGGGCATGAGTGTTAATAGGAGTAAATCGGTTTTGTTAGAGGTAGGAAGTTGGATAGGGGGAGCGTTGGGGGTAAGGGAGGGATGGTCTTGCGTTGAGGAGTTGAAAGTTTGTGGTATAGTGTTTTGTGGTAACCTAGTACTTCTGTTTCCCTTGGGGACAAACCTCTCCTCTGCCTCTTTGCATTTGGTTGTCATATATTCCATCATTTCTTTTACTGGTTTTCCTGCCAATTCTCTCTCCCACTGAACGTCTTGTAGGAAGTTCCTCATGCCTGTGTAGTCCCCCCTTTTGTAGTTTCGTTTCTCCCTTCCTATCCCTGCTCCCCTCTCCACTTGTAGCTCAACTATATAATCAAAACAGATCGAAATGATCACTAGCACCAAGGGGCCTTTCATACGTGATATCCTCGATGTCCGAACTACTCAAGGTGAATACTAGGTCCAGTCTTGCTGGATCATCCTCACCTCTCTCTCTGGTAGTGTCTCTAACATGTTGATGCATGAGGTTTTCCAATACCACATCCATCATCTTGGCTCTCCATGATTCAGAACCCCCGTGGGGCTCCAGGTTTTCCCAATCAATCTTCTTGTGATTGAAATCACTAGCAACTTTGCTCTCCCCGTGTGGGCTCTTCTGGCCACCTCGGCTAGTGTGTCTACCATTGCTCTGTTGCTCTTGTCGTATTCTTCTCTTGGCCTCCTGCAGTTCTGTGATGGGTTGTACATTACAGGAATTACCACCTTATGGCCCTCAGGCTGGATTGTTCCTACTATGTAGTCCCTTTCGCCAATTCCATCCATTCCTTCCACTTCCTCAAATCCCCACCGGTTCTTAATGAGCAGTGCAACTCCTCCTCCCCCTCTGCTCCCTCTATCTTTCCTGAGGATTTGATATCCGGGTGGAAAGATTGCATCTGTTATCATCCTGGTGAGTTTCGTTTCTGTGAGTGCTATTATGTCTGGGGATGTCTCCTTTATTCTTTCAGGCCACTCCTCACATTTATTTGTAATACCATCAACTTCTTTTCTAAAACCGTAGTCTGGGGGGTACGTTGGGGTTGGGAAAGTGGGAGGCCTGTTGAGGAACTATGGGTGGTTGGTGTGAAGGTTGAGTTTGTAATGAGGTGGGTGGAAGCATTGGGTATGGCATGTGTGTTTTGGTTTTAGATTGTTTGGTTGCATTGGTGTTGTCCAGGTTGGGGAACATCTGAAGGTATTAGAGCTTACTGTGTGCGTGCGTGCGTGTGTCTGTCTGTCTGTGTCGGTGCCTGTCATTTACATGTTGCTTCTTTTTATTTAAATTGAGATAATAATATATCACAGAGACGATCAAATTTAGGTGGCGTTTACGACTTGTTCTGGTCAATCTTTGGAGCCAGAAGGAAGACATACAGTTGGCACTCGTTGCAGTTATATTCTTTTAGAAGTCAACTTTAATATTAACCCAGCCTCTGCCTTGCGTTACATGGTCACCCTCGGCAACTGTTGTTCTTGTTCTATGATTTTTAATTTGATTTTGTTGTATTTACTGGAATATATATTCAAAATAATAATACTAATAATAACTACAACAACAGTAATAATTATAATAATAATAACAATATTAATTATAATTATAAAATAATAATATTAATTATTATTATTATTATTATTATTATTATTGCTGCTAATGAATTAGTATAACATTGGAGTTACAATAAGCCAGCACCACTGACTCAGATAGACAGTGGAGTTACAATAAGCCAGCATTACTTATACAGACAGACAGTGGAGTTACAATAAGCCAGCCCCACTGACACAGACAGACAGTGGAGTTACAATAAGCCAGCATCACTGATACAGACAGACAGTGGAGTTACAATAAGCCAGCATCACTGATACAGACAGACAGCGGAGTTACAATAAGCCAGCATCACTGATACAGACAGACAGTGGAGTTACAATAAGCCAGCACCACTGACACAGACAGACAGTGGAGTTACAATAAGCCAGCATCACTGACACAGACAGACAGTGGAGTTACAATATGCCAGCATCACTGACACAGACAGACAGTGGAGTTACAATATGCCAGCATCACTAACACAGACAGACGGCGGAATTACAATAAGCCAGCACCACTGACACAGACAGACAGTGGAGTTACAATAAGCCAGCATCACTGATACAGACAGACGGCGGAGTTACAATAAGCCAGCACCACTGACATAGACAGACAGTGGAGTTACAATAAGCCAGCATCACTAACACAGACAGACGGCGGAGTTACAATAAGCCAGCATCACTGACACAGACAGACGGCGGAGTTACAATAAGCCAGCATCACTGACACAGACAGACAGGGTCGTCAAGATCACACTGGTTGCAAAGAATATATTTCAGTCAATTCTTCACAACCTTTCCTCTTTTCAATTCAGCTTTTACAGAATAGTTCGTTCCGAAGTTGATGGATCGCTCTCATCTTATTTCACAGTTACTCTGCTCACTTTAGCATCATTTCACAGTTGCTACGTGCCCTCTCTTCTCATTCTGTAGCTCTCTTGTTCTCACTCCTCTCATTCCACATTTCCTCAGCTCTCTCGCTTCTCTCTTCTGGGTCTTCAATCCTGACGATAAAGCTGCGAAGGGTAATATCTTGTGAAGGGATTCAGGAAAACCGGTTAGCCAGACTTGAGTCCTGGAGGTGGAAAATACAGTCCCGGCACTCTAAAGGAGAGGTTTGCGATATTTTCTGTTTAGAATGACATCTAAACTGTCGTATCTGCGCGCCTCTGGCAAGACAGTGATAGTGTGAATGATGGTGAAAGTGTTTAATTTTCGGGTCACCCTGCCTCGGTGGGAGACGGCCAGCATGTTAAAAAATTGTGGTTACAGGAAAGTGGGGGCGGGAGGGAAGAAGAACGATTGGTGGAATGAGTTAAAGAGAGTAGTAAGAGAGAAAAAATTAGCATATGAGAGATTTTTACAAAGTAGAAGTGATACAAGGAGGGAGGAGTATATGGAGAGAAAAAGAGAGGTTAAGAGAGTGGTAAAAGGAGAGCAAATGAGAGTGGGTGAGATGCTATCAACAAATTTTTCTGAGAATAAGAAATATTTTTGGAGGGAGATTAATAAGATAAGAAAGCTTAGATAACGGATGGATTTGACAGTTAAAAATATGAGAGAAGAGTTATTAGATGGAGAGTTAGAGATATTGGGAAGATGGAGGGAAGATTTTGAAGAACTGTTAAGTTTTAATGAAGAATGGGAAGCTGTGATTTCGTGCATTGGGCAGGGAGGTATAACATCTTGTAGAAGTGAGGAAGAGCCAGTTGTGAGAGTGGGGGAGGTGCGTGAGGCATTGGGTAGAGTAAAATGGGGTAAAGCAGCTAGGATTGATGGTAAAAAGACAGAACTGTTAAAACAAGGTGGGGATATAATTTTGGAGTGGTTGGTGCTTTTATTTAATAAATGTATGGAAGAGGGGAAGTTACCTAGGTATTGGCAGAAAGCATGTATAAAGGCAAAGGGGACAAAAGAGAGTGCAGAAATTTTAGGGGAATAAGTCTGTTGAGTATACCTGGTAATGTGTATGGTAGAGTTATTATTGAAAGAATTAAGAGTAAGATAGAGAGTAATATAGCAGATGAACAAGGAGGCTTTAAGAAGGGTAGGGGTGTGTAGACCAAGTGTTTACAGTGAAGCATATAGATGAACAGTATTTAGATAAGGTTAAAGAGGTTTTTGTTGCATTTATGGTTTTGGAAAAGGCATATGATATGGTGGATAGGGGAGCAATATGGCAGATGTTGCAAATATATGGAATAGGTGGTAGGTTACTGAAAGCAGTGAAGTGTTTTTATGAGCATAATGAGGCTCAGGTTAGAGTATGTAGGAGAGAGGGAGATTATTTCCCGGTAAAAGTAGGCCTTAGGAATGTGTGATGTCATCGTGGTTGTTCAATATATTTATAGATGGGGTTGTAAGAGAAATGAATGCTTGGTGTTGGCAAGAGGTGTGTGATTAAAATATAATGAATCTAATACAAAGTGGGAGTTATCACAGATGGTTTTTGCTGATGACACTGTGCTTTTGGGAGATTCTGAAGAGAAGTTGCAGAGGTTGGTGGACGAGTTTGGTATCAAATTTAAAAGAAGGAAATTAAAAGTGAACTTAGGAAAGAATAAGGTGATGAGGATAAAAAAAATAGGTAATGGAAGACTGGATATCAGATTGGAGGGAGGAATTATAGAGGTAGTGAATGTATTCAGATATTTGGGAGTGGACTTATCAGCAGAGGGGTCTATGAAAGACGAAGTAAATCCTAGAATTGATGAAAGGAAAAAGGTGAGTGGTGCACCGAGGAGTCTGTGGAGACAAAGAACGTTATCCATGGAAGCAAAGAGGGGAATGTATGAGAGTATAGTTATACCAATGTTCTTATATGGGTGTGAAGCATGGGTGGTGAATGTTGCAACAAGGAGAAGGCTGGAGGCAATGTGTGGTGTGAATATAATGCAGAGAATCCACAGTTTAGAAATTAGAAGGTGTAGGATTACTAAAAGTATTATCCAGAGGGCTGAGAAGGGGTTGTTGAGGTGGTTCGGACATTTAGAGATAATGGAGCGAAATAAAATGATTTGGAGAGCGTATAAATCTGTAGTGGAAGGAAGGCGGGGTAGGAGTCGGTCTAGGAAAGGTTGGAGGGAGTAAAGGAGGTTTTGTGTTAGGGGCTTTGACTTCCTATCTAACACGCATGGATGAGCGTGTTAGGAGCGAGTGGAGACAAGTGGTTTTTATGACTTAACGTGCTGTTGGAGTGTGAGCAGAGTAGCATTTATGAAGGGATTCAGGGAAACCAGCAAGCCGGTCTTGAGTCCTGGAGGTGAAAAGTGCAGTGCCCTCGCTCTGAAGGAAGTGTTTTGATATGTTGCATTTTTTTAACAGTAGTGTAGGCGTGCTTCTGGCCAGACAGTGATGGAGTGAATGTTTATGAAAGTGTTTCATCTTTTTCTGGTCACCCTACGTAGGTAGGAAATGGCCGAAGTGTTAATAAAAAATATATATTCATACATATACATATATATGAGTGCATTTGTGTACATAATTCAAGAATCTAGCAAACATTTATAATGTAAAATAATTTTTCAGCTCGTAACACTGCTGTAAGCAATTTGTTTTACCACGCCAATTGAAACTTTACCACATAACTTCCCTTATATGCTAAGACCCTTGCCTCATACCTTCCCTTATATGTTACAAGCTTCACCACATGCCTTCACAGCTATCAAGTGTCTGCTTTGCTAAAAAAATCTTACTCTGCATCCTCCCTACTGTTCTCAGACCGTTATTATATATTGTCTCTGCTATTTTATAAATCCTGCAATATATCTCCCTGCTATTCTTAGGAAATTTCCATATTCCTTTCCTACTGTTCTAAATAGTTTGGTATATATCATCTCTGATATGGTAAAGTCTCTGAAATATACCTTCCCATGAATACAGAAGGCCCTGAAGTGTACCTTATCATTCATTATTTCGTACTTTCTAATTTATTTTATTTTTCATTTTATAATGAGGCTCCAAATATTCTTGTCGTATCCATGTTTGTATTTCAGAAACGTTCATGGAAGACCTGATGTGTTAATTATATGTTACTATGCTCAATAATAATCCACATGCAGACACAAACACAGGAGGTTGACTGACCTGAATATTTCGACTCTGTTCTGTGATCCTCTTCAGCAGATGAGGATCCTACAAGGGGGTCGAAATATATAGATCAATGAATCTCTTGTGTTTCTGTCACCATGGAGGTAAACAATGAGCACTGACAAGTGTTCATTACACTTCAGGTATTCATAATTTACTATAATAATTTTCACGCCCAGATACGTGTCCATAATCCTTGGTTGACGTCGTATCTCAGACAACCCTCCCCCAAGACTCCTGCCAGTAAAATGCTAATATGACTGAAATGCCAATTAGGGAAATTTCACCTGTGAATATGTATAATTTTAGTCTAATCCTTCTTTCCAAATTATAATACCTAGAATATTCATATGGTGTCATTTTGAGATATGCATTACCATATCAAGAAAACTCGTCGATTTTTTGCAGTCAGCCATCACCAACAGCCTGACTGATTAAAGAACTGACTACGATTTGGAGGTTGAAGGATCGAACATACGCCAGTCTTTTGGCAGTTTTTATAATACATAACTACAATAATGATATATCGGTTAATTGTTAGTAACGAAGAAAAATCAAAAATAAAAATATCTGTACTAGGGATGGGACGATACCATAATTTTTGCAAGTAACGATACCAAATTTTCGGAAGATACCATGAGCTGGTGTCAGCCGTTTTTTCATCGATACCGATGAAGAAATCGTAAAAATGGCCGATACCCACCGATACCGACACGTTAGCACATCCATAATCTACATTAGTTCCACTTAATCATCGTACAGCAGTTAGTCCAGTTCCGTAAACTGGCATAATATAAAGATTAGTTAATGAAATTCTGAATACCTCTCGTCAAATAAGACCTGAGTGTTTATCGATACAATTTATTGCCAGAACTATAAGCCAGTGAAGCCACGAGCCATTGATGTCCCAAGCCAGTGAAGCCTTACTCCTGTGAACCCACAAATAAAAAAAATGCCCAAGCTAGGGAACTCACAAGGTACAAGCCAGTTAACCCACGACCCACAAACTAGAGAACCATTAGTTGCCATCCAGTGAAGACCAAAGCCACTGAAATCATAAGCCAGTGAAGCTATAAGCTAGTAAAACCACATCGTAGAGAGGGGTTTAGCTGTAAAGTCACAAGCTAGTTAATCCACAAAATAATGAAACCTCACTTCAGGTTAAAGCCACAACCCAATAACGCCACAAGCCGGTGAAACCACAACCCAGTAACGAAACAAGCAGGTGAAGCCACAACTCAGTAATGCCACTAGCCGGTGAAGCCACAACCCAGTAACGCCACAAGCCGGTGAAGATACAAGCTCTTGAAGCGATAACCTAACGATACCTCCAGTCAGTGAAGCCAAAAGTCAGTGAGTGATACCAAATATCACTGATATCACAAGCCAGCAAAGCCATAAGTTAGTGATGCTTAAATCCAGTGAAGCCACAAGCCACTGATACCACAAGCCAGCAAAGCTACAAGCCAGTGACATCACAAACCAGGGGAAATTACAGGCTATTGAAGCCACTAGCCAGGAAAGCAATAAGATAGTAGTGTACTTACAAGCCAGTAAATCTACAAGACAGCGAAATTATAAACTAGTGAGACCACGTGCTTGTGAAGCCACAGTTAAGCCACAAGCCAGCAGACATTCAGCGAAACAAAGCCAGTGTTGCAACAAGTGTGTTAAGAATTTAGTCAATGATGCCAACATAACTATGTGCTCCCAACATAACTGTTCTCCCTACATAACTATGTGCTCCCAACATAACTATGTGTTCCCAACTTAACTATGTGCTCCTAGCATAGCTCTGTGTTCCCAACATAACTGTGTGCTCTTCCAACATAACTGTGTTCCCCACATAAATGTGCTTTCCCTACATAACTGTGTGTTTTCTACATAACTATGTGTTCCCAGCATAATTGTGTTCCCAACATAACTGTGTGTTTTCAACATAAGCATATGTTCCCAACATAACTATGTGTTCCCGACATAACTGGGTACTCTCAGCATAACTGCCTGTTCTCAAACCAGGAAAAGGGTGAGGTATGAACCCATGGCGAGTAAGTTCTCAACATGCGGGTTTGGAGAGTAAGTCACTAGCACCCGTCCACGATGCATATCTTTCAACATATTGACAAATTTCCTGACCGAAAAAATTATCCAGTTGGTGGGTCAGTTCGTTATATGCAAACCTTCTCGTGCACACTACCGCCATTAATACTTTAACCCCTAAACAAAGAGTGAACGTAGAGCCAGATTGTGTAGACAGTATATTTCGATCCCCTTCTGGGATACTCTCCTGCTGAAGAGGATCCCAGAAGGGGATCGAAATATACAGATCAATTATTCTCCTGAATTTCTGTGTCCATGAGGGTTATTATTGAGCACTGACAAGTGTTCATTAAATTTTAGTTATTCATTTGGGTACCTTTATTCTCTAAACGTTTCACCAGCCAATGGCTTCTTGAGTCCAATGCAGAGAAAGTTGGATGAGGAGGAGTTTGAGGTAATCAGTCCCTCAGCCTGGAGTCGATATGTTCACTCCATCAGTAAGAGTGTAGAAAAAAAAAGACAAAATGCAAACAATAGGACATTTTATTGGAGACGTTTCGCTCCTGGGACTTTGGTCAGTCCACATTTGGTGTCAGCATTTTGTCTGTTTCGAGCGACCTGTCGGCCTCAAATACAACTTAGATTATTAAATATATCATCTTATGGGTGCACAGATACTGTATTTACGTCTGCCCAATAAATTCACTGAATAATGCAATTTATTCCAGAGATTTATGGGATTTCTTTTTCTATGACGAAATTTGTAGATTTGTTGATCTGTTCTTTTGTTATACAGAACATAAAGTTCTTTTATCGTTTAGAGTTCCGTCTAATATTGACAATCACTTCTGTTAGAGCTTGTAGTTCTGTTTGAACTTGTAGCTCTCTTTGAGCTTTTAGTTCTGTTTGAACTTGTAGTTCTGTTTGAACTTGTAGTTCTGTTTGAACTTGTAGTTCTGTTTGAGTTTGTAGCTCTCTTTAAGCTTGTAGTTCTGTTTGAACTTGTAGTTCTGTTTGAAATTGCAGTTCTGTTTGAGCTTTTAGTTCTGTTTGAGCCTGTGGTTGCATTTGATATTGTAGTTCTGTTTGAACTTGTAATCCTAACTCTACTTGTAGTTCCGATGGAACTTGTAGTTCTGACTGAGTTTGTAGTTTTGTCCGAACTTGTATTTCTGATTGACCTTGTAGTTCTAACTGAGCATGTAGTTCTGTGTGAGTTTGTTCGTGCTGTTTTAGCTTGTAGTTCAGCATGAACTTGTAGCCCTAACTACTTGTAGTTATGATGGAACCTGTAGTTCTGTTTGAACTTGCGGTTCTGTTTGAGCTTATAGTTCTATTTGAGCTTGTAGTTTTGACTGAACTTGCAGTTGACTGAACTTGTGGTTCTCTTTCAGTTTGTAGCTTTCTTTAAGCTTGTAGTTCTGTTTGAACTTGTAGTTCTGTTTGAGCTTGTGGTTCTGTTTGAACCTATAGTTGCATGTTGTTGGTTTTTTACCTGTAAGGAAGTTAACGCAAATAACATGGAAATTAAATCAGTTGTGTGGGTCACCGCCTCTCACTCTCTCATTGTGTATACAACGATGGTATTAAAATGACTTTTTGGTTCTTCCTAATAGCCATAAAATACCATATGGTTTCTGACAGCGCCAGAACAAACACTCGGCACTGATTCACACTTGAATTTAATGACTCCACGGCAGTAAAAAGAACAGGCCGCACACTGCGAATAGAGGGGCGCATCACGAACAAGTCGCCCACTGTGAATACAAGGAAGCCACACGAACGAGTCGCCCACTGCATAGGACAACAACAATATTACAAACAGATCGCCCTACTGCGAAGTAATCATTTATGCATTCCTTAAAATGTGTAGATCTATAATAAACACAGTGGATCATTTCTTAGTCGAGTCAAGACCACTGTTCAATAACTTAACCTAGTCATCATAAGCTACAGTGAAGGATAATTACAGGATTTCTTACACAGGAATACATATATCTCGTAGCTTTGTCAATAACTGTCTCATAATCTGGCAGCAATATCAATACGAATCCTTACCATTGTCTCGTAAAAAATCTGGCTATAATATCGGTACGAATCTATACCGCTGTCTCATTAATAATCTAGCCACATATAGCAGTCTCTGGCTGTTCGCTCCCGTTTATACCCAACTATTACGTTAAAATATAGCACTTAGATACTTTTTTAACTTCGTTGAATTTAGAAGTTAAGATCTGTTATCCAACATCAGTTCATTACGAAGCCTAGCCACAGGTATGGTATACTACCGCTGTCCTCCCTTCCCTCCAGGTACCCAGGTACCTATATGCTGCTAGATGAAAGGGGGCATCTGTTGGAAGGAATCATGTCACCTTCTCCACCCGACCAAGGATCGAACCAGGGTCCTTCAGTTGTCGGTCAAAGATTACAAGATTTAACACGGTAAAGAAAATTGTTTAAGTACAATATATAACATATTTTACAACAAATTGCAATTGGCTTCGCATATTATAGCAGCTTTCAAGACACTGAATATTAGGAACAAAATTCACTAACCAGTAAGACACTGATAGCTGAGCAAGTCCCGATTAGACAGCGTTTAGCCCACTACATACTGACGGGAATTAACAGTTTAAATCCCTTTTCTAAGATTGAACCTGACAGCTTCCCATCCTCCTAGACTCTATATGATTCCTGCTGTTCTAGAGCTTCTCTATGGATGTAATTATAATAATAACGACGACGACAACAACAAAACAACTATAACAACAACAACAATAATGATGTAATATAAGTACATAGTAAGTCCTCCCTTAACGTCGTCGATAAATTCTTGGAAACTGAGACTTTAAGCTAAACGACGTATAAGGAAACCACACCTCGCTTTCCATCATTAAAATTTTAAAACTTCTAGTGTTGTTTCTAATGTCACACTTCTCTGTTTTTTTATGGCCACAGAGACTCATTGCAACAGGGTTGAATCAAAGAATAAATGCTTGCAAAGTGAAAATTGTAAGGAGCTCCTCCTACCACCGCCAAATATGGCGGTTCGCTGAGCGCTTTCATATTGCATCGTTTATTGTCGTTCATGTGTACGAATTTTTAATTTGCACTAATTTGTATTCATTGTATTCATTCGATTTTTTCTCAACAACGCTATAACGAAACGACGTTGAACGAAACGACGTTATTCGAGGACCTGCTGCAATATAATTAATACCGAAAAGTCCTACTGAAGTTTTGGCACAGTGACGATGCTCATTTATGCCAGACAAATGATTCGCTCAGCTTGAATAACCAGCTTTAAGAACCACCTGACATCGTTCACATTCCATACGTACGTTAGTGGGAAAAAACTCCAGGTAAACTCCAGGTTATTTCCCGCCAGTGGGTATTTAGTCAATATAACTCAAAATAGTTGCTGGATTACAAAACAGTCAAAAACGTTGAAAGATCTGAAAAAAATAATAGAAAAAGCTCTAAAAACCAATGATTAGATTTTGCCACCAAAGTGGCTAGTTTATTGTACATCCCATATCCATCCTGTGGACGGTAGCGCAAAAGCATAATGAGTTTCAATGTTGGCTTGAATGTACAACTGAATGAGGTCAACATATTAGTGAATGTGGTCAACATACCAGAGGATGTAGTCAACATTTCAGTGGATGTTGACAGCATACCAGTAAATGAGGTCAACTTACCAGTAAATAAAAGGCCTAGGAACTAGGCCCTACTGCAATACTACACTCAAGGAAAGATTTATGCATTCCAATATTACTGGTTGGATACGCTAAAGCTTTTGCTTGAGAATCAAAACAATGTCATGGAACAAGTGAATCAAAATGAAATCACTTTTTAGCCCCGGATAAAAATATTTGGATAACATTTTCAGCCATTCTGAGAAAGATGAGTTTTAGATATATGCCACAGTAAACAACTATCCTTTTAAGAATCTAATTATGGGTAATCCTCATCTTCGACGTCGTTCTAAATTAAGTCCTCTGAAACACACGCAAAAATAATATCACGTAGATCTACACCAATGGATCCTTAATTCTGACATTGAGAGGTCGGGAAGAATGATCATAAACCAGCCTAATACTACTATTATACAGTAATACAGATATGTATTATAATTAATTGCTAGTTTCCATGATTCTGACTCCTTCTCCTCCTTGTTCTAGATAGTCTGGTATCTGAATATAATATGATTGTGTATGAAGCCAGACCCCTCACACTGGAGCAGCACTATGACAGCTAACACTGGCGCAGCACTATGACCCCTCACACTGGAGCAGCACTATGACCCCTCACACTGGAGCAGCACTATGACAGCTAACACTGGCGCAGCACTATGACCCCTCACACTGGAGCAGCACTATGACCCCTCACACTGGAGCAGCACTATGACCCCTCACACTGGAGCAGCACTATGACCCCTCACACTGGAGCAACACTATGACCCCTCACACTGGAGCAGCACTATGACCCCTCACACTGGAGCAACACTATGACCCCTCACACTGGAGCAACACTATGACCCCTCACACTGGAGCAGCACTATGACCCCTCACACTGGAGCAGCACTATGACCCCTCACACTGGAGCAGCACTATGACCCCTCACACTGGAGCAGCACTATGACCCCTCACACTGGAGCAGCACTATGACCCCTCACACTGGAGCAGCACTATGACCCCTCACACTGGAGCAACACTATGACCCCTCACACTGGAGCAACACTGTGACCCCTCACACTGGAGCAGCACTATGACCCCTCACACTGGAGCAGCACTATGACAGCTCACACTGGAGCAACATTGTGACCCCTCACACTGGAGCAGCACTATGACAGCTCACACTGGAACAACACTGTCACAGCTCACACTGGAGCAGCACTATGACAGCTCACACTGGAACAACACTGTCACAGCTCACACTGGAGCAACACTATGACAGCTCACACTGGAGCAACACTATGACAGCTCACACTGGAACAACATTATGACAGCTCACACTGGAACAACATTGCCACAGCTCACACTGGAGCAACACTATGACAGCTCACACTGGAGCAACACTATGACAGCTCACACTGGAGCAACACTATGACAGCTCACACTGGAGCAACACTATGACAGCTCACACTGGAGCAACACTATGACAGCTCACACTGGAGCAACATTATGACAGCTCACACTGGAACAACATTGCCACAGCTCACACTGGAGCAACACTATGGCAGCTCACACTGGAACAACACTGTCACAGCTCACACTGGAACAACACTGTCACAGCTCATACTGGAGCAACACTATGACAGCTCACACTGAAGTACCACTAAAATCACACTGAGGTACCACTAACATCACAGTGAGGTACCACTAACATCACACTGAAGTACCACTAACATCACACTGAAGTACCACTAACATCACACTGAAGTACCACAAACATCACACTGAGGTACCACTAACATCACACTGAAGTACCACTAACATCACACTGAGGTACTACTAACATCACACTGAGGTACCACTAACATCACACTGAAGTACCACAAACATCACACTGAGGTACCACTAACATCACACTGAAGTACCACTAACATCACACTGAGGTACCACTAACATCACACTGAGGTACCACTAACATCACACTGAAGTACCACTAACATCACACTGAGGTACCACTAACATCACATTGAGGTACCACTAACATCACACTGACGTACCACTAACATCAAACTGAGGTACCACTAACATCACACTGAAGTACCACTGACATCACAATGAAGTACCACAAACATCACACTGAGGTACCACTAACATCACACTGAAGTACCACAAACATCACACTGAGGTACCACTAACATCACACTGAGGTACCACTAACATCAAACTGAGGTACCACTAACATCACATTGAGTTACCACTAACATCACACTGAAGTACCACTAACATCACACTGAAGTACCACTAACATCACACTGAGGTACCACTAACATCACACTGAGGTACCACTAACATCACACTTAGTTACCACTAACATCACACACACACACACACACACACATATATATATATATATATATATATATATATATATATATATATATATATATATATATATATATATATATATATATATATATATATATATATATATGTATATATATAAAAAACAATGCCCTGTTTTAATAATTGTAGTATTGTTGACATGTGCGCAGGTGTTAGGCAACCTTAACAACCTAGTGAGCAGTGTGTAAACTTTAAACTCCACGAATCAACCAAGTAGATCGGCCCAGCCCCTCAACGCTATAGTTCCACTGTGCTTAATCCATTTGGAAGCTTGAGGATTGTCCAGCTCTTCTAAATAACCATTTGGCATGGGAACAACATTGTCTGCCATTATATTGCTTCAGCACACAGATGGAATGTGGGAACAGGCCGGCAGCTTGAATAATTTATTTTGGCTTCTCTCGGCTCTTCTAGGTATTCCGTAATCAACATTTTCCTGGTGTTGACTGTGAAAGTAAATTGGCAAGTGGTATTTTCCTGTTAGTTTTAATGCAAGTGAGGGTTTAGGTACCACTCCAATATAGTCTTAGTATATCACTTACGTAACTTTTTATTTGCTTCAATTAAAATTTATAGGCTTTAATAACTGCATAGTTACAATAATAACGACTTGCCTAATTTACCAATTGCTTGAATAAACTGTAGCAGCTTGCGTACCTTAAATAACTGCTTACTTCAGTAATTATTGCTTAATTATTGATGTCTTGCTCATCTTGTATTAGTCACAGTTTATTTGCCTAATTGATCAATTATTTTTTTGCATTACAATTACTTGATTAATTTATTTTTCTAATTTTAAAATTGCTTGCTTGTAATATTAATTACTTGATAACTAATTTACATGAGAGCTTTTTTAATTAATAACTTGCTTATTTTATTAAGCGTTTATTTTTTTCATTAAATTCTTGCTTTACTAACCACTTTAAACTATTAATTTATTGACAATTGCATTATTTACATACCTGACAATTACGCAGCAGTCATTCAATAGTTGTCTTGCCAGAAGTGTGCTGACACCACACTCCAAATGACCTGAACGCCAACATCCCCAACCTTCTCATTTGGAGTGAGAGCACTGTACTTCCCACCTCCAGACTCAAGTCCGGCTAACCAGTTTCCTGCAATGCCTTCACAAATGTTGCCCTGCCCACGCTGCAACATCAGTTCAAGCCATGAAAACCACTTGCCTCCAATCCGATCTAACACGGTCAGACAAGCGTCTTAGATGATATCTCACCTTGCACTCATAGCCTTCTTTATCCATTTCCTGCAACCCTTCCTGAAACGTCCCCTACCCTTTCTTCAATCCCCGATTTAAACACCCTCTATATCATTTTATTCTGCTCCATTATCTCGAAATGCCCTAATAATCTCAACCACCCCTTCTCAGTCCTCTATATTATACCTTTAGTAGTTCCACTTCATTCTTTAATTTCAAGACTTCGAGTTTTATTAACACTACGCACTGCCCTCAAACAATATATCTTCGATGCCTCCATCCTTTTTTGTCGGTGGTTAAACCCCTTGTCTTTCACTCATACAAAGGTTTTGATACCACTGTTTCATCCTATGTTTTGCCTCCATACATAACTTTCTTTCCACATATGCTTCAACAGGCCACATACCTTTCCCCACTTCGTCTATTCTTCTATGGTTAACCTCGTCTTCCACAGACCTATTTGCCAACATGCCCTCTTCCAAATGTGTGAATGCATTCACTGTCTGCAGATTCCGTCCAGTCTGATATTCAGTCTTCCACTGTCTATGCTTTTTGTTGCTCTCATCTCATTTTTATTTTGATGAGTAAGACACATGTGCAAAAGTTACCCCCCAAGATTCACAACTGTCATAATCATCAGTCAGTCGGTATTTTATACAGTTTTCAACAATAATGTTTTCTATGCTCACTTTCAATATCTTTCTTTCATAACATTCCTAATTCATCAGCCTACCTTTGCATCTTCTCTTTGGAATCTCCCAAAGAGAAACTCGTTCAACTGGAATCATCACCTTAAAATGATTCTCTGTCGAATGATGATCAGATGCTCACACCTAACTCATCAGTCACCAGCTTACAGATAGATGTTCCCGCTCGTCTCTGTGTAGTTTGTTGAATGTTGCTGACTACGGAACACATTATTCTCTGTCCTTGGTTTAAGACTTTTCTCCTGATTATCAGGGTGCATTTACGGACCTTAGAGAAATTTTCTTACTGACAATTTAATAGGACTTTAATTTGTGTGTGTGTGTTGTTTTAACTTGGTACAGTAGTATTTATCTGCGTTGTGTGTTTTGTTCGTGCTAGGATGCGCCATAATTCCTGGGTGATCTTACGAGTATTTTGTATTTTTTAGTATTGCCCAGAGAGCTGAGTGAACCACAAGATTAATGAGCTCTTATGTCAGTAAACTTCCTTTCTAAAAAAAAAAAAAGATAAAAACTGGTTATAATCATAACCATAATTTTTAAAAGGGTGGAGGATAAGCCAGCGGAAGGCCTCGGTCAGATGACCAAAAGTTCCAGCTGACTAAGACCCACGTCCAGAAACACATCCTGTTTCCTGACTAATCTTACCTAACCTAACCTAACCTAACCTAACCTTCCTTTCCTATTCACTAAGCCATAAATTATTAACTGGTTGTTAGCCAACTGTTGTGAGTTGCACTAGAGAGAGAGAGTTAGGGAAGCATGGTAGTAGTAGTATAAAGTACCATAGACAGAGTTCGGATTTAAAATGTAAATTCATCTGTGTAAAGATAATGCATATACAGCATGCAAAATACTACGTTTGCTAGAGAAATACATCATTTCGCGAAGGAAGCGCCACTTTAGCTACCAAAATGACAGTTTATAACGAAAAATTATAATTAAGCGGACCCAGTATTCACATATACAACTTTACCTATCAAAATGTTAGTTTAGCTAGCGAAATGCTAACTTAAGTAAGGACAACAAAGCAAAGGGTAATAAAAAAAGTGTCTGTCTTGCATCTGCCGAGAGATGAAAGAGAAATTCGAATACAAATTAGTTTGCGTTACCCCAGAGTGGCTGAAGTCTTCACGCACACCTCGGTGCTAATCTCCAAAAGTCACGGTATCATTAGACGAAGACTCACCGCCGAATAATTCTCTTAAATCTGCGAATTTTTGTTCTTTAATTCATGCAGTTTCTCAACAACCACATAGTTATTTTCTAGGCACGTCAGCTTTACCGCTAATAAGCAAAGAGTCGAGCCTAGCCGCAAGTTTACTTCAGGGGCTGGGCTTAGTTGCAATCTGAGCTTAACCAGAAGGGGCCTAATATAGCAGGGAGGAGCCGAGTTTAGCCGCAAAGCGCCAGACCTGACCACAAGATAAGCCTAGCTGCTAAAACCCAAGGCCAGTCACTAAGAGCTGAGGCTAGCTGGAAGGACCTAAGTTTAGCTGCAAAAAAAAAAAACGAGCTTAGCAGCAAGAAGTATTGCAGCATAGAACTTCTTTAACTGGATTGAGCTGACCTTAACCACAAGAAGCCTAGCCACAAAGCTGATCCTAGTCTGTCCCTGCATGCTATTAAGTCATCTGAGTGTCTTGTGCGTCGTTATCATGTCACCCATACTTCTTGTTTCCTCTCAAGTCATCACATTTAGTTCTTTACGCTATTCCTCATATGTCAGCCCTCTTAGTTTTGGGCTCAGTCGTGTTGTAAATCTTTGGTCTTTCTCCAGCTCTTTATTTGCGTGATCAGGTGTGGCCTCCAGGCAGGTGTTGCATGCACTATTATAACTTTGGCATGCGTGGGACCCTGAATGATTCTTTGGACTTATAGTCCTGAAAGCGGCTCTGAAGTTTGCCAGGCGTACCTATGCCGCTGACACTATGTTGTTTACATGAAACTCCTGCAATATGGTTGGTACCATGTTTACCCCTAGGTCCTTACCCTTGCTTGAGGATAGCAGCCTTTGTCTCCTTCCCTAGTCAGTACAGCCACAGGTCTTCTGCCACCGTTCTCAGTATCTAGATTTTCCAGTAAATTATTGTATAACTCCCTGTACAGAAATGTCTGTCCAAGCAGTCCTTTCGCCTGCTTAGAATGATTAACGTTTTTCTCGCTCATCTCGTTGCTGAGAATGATGCACCACATGCGTTCTTACATGTACATACAACTTTACCTGTCTTAAAATATCTTAAATTAAGCAAACCTAATTTAAATTAAAGAAACTTTGATTCATAAAAACCTGGAAGCATTAATTAAAGAAAAATGGCCGTGAGTACAGAGTAAAAAAAATGACATAGTAAAATAAAGATAGGTTAAATTCATGAGATTTTGCAGTCTTTGCATGTCTTCTCTAATTTGAATTCCCTTCATTAATTTATCATCATTTACAAACAGCCGCATATATGCAAATACTGCTTCGTTATTTACATATACGAGGAATATTACTGGCACCAGAACTGACCCTTCTTGTGCCACCACTTGTTACCCTCTGGCAATCTATTTCTCTCCTTTCTCAAACAAACTTTTAGCGGCTAAAAACCTGAAGTATCCGACATTTTACTCATAGGGAGGTTTTACTAAATACGCAAAAATAAGACAAATTCGTCTTATTTCTGAGTACTTGATGAATTTCCACTATTACTTAACCAATGTAAAATAATAGTTGTCCTTGCTGAAAGTATATTCCTCTTTGATTATCAAATATTGTCTCCACTGTCTTAAGTAATCTGCGATTTGTTAAGTAAAAGGACACAAATGCAACTTATATGACATTTTATTGTGGGAACGTTTCGCTCTCCAGGAGCTTTGTCAAGCCGTTACAAACAATATCGTCGGTAATTCTACCAATATTAATACAATAGAATCTGTGATTTATTGGGAGGTACTACCGTCCTGCCAGGTGAGTGTGAAACAGAAACCTGAAATTGTTTTACATGATGGTAGGATTGCTGGTCTCTTTTTTCTGTCTCATAAACACGCTGGATAAGAGGTATATCTAGCTACTTCTACTTACACGTAGGTCACACTACACAGGCATGCACATGCATATATATACATACACACATCTAGGTTTTTCTTCTTTTTCTTAATAGCTCTTGTTCTTTTTTATTTCCTCTATTGTCCATGGGGAAGTGGAAAATAATCTTTCCTCCGTAAGCCATGCGTGTCGTATAAAGCGACTAAAATGCCGAGAGCAATGAGCTAGTAACCCCTTCTCCTGTACACATTTACTAAAAAAGAGAAGAAAAACTTTATAAAACTGGGATGTTTGAATGTGCGTGGATCTCGTGCGGATGATAAGAAAGAGATGATTGCTGATGTTATGAATGAAAAGAAGTTGGATGTCCTGGCCCTAAGCGAAACAAAGCTGAAGGGGGTAGGCGAGTTCCAGTGGGAAGAAATAAATGGGATTAAGTCAGGAGTATCTGAGAGAGTTAGAGCTAAGGAAGGGGTAGCAATAATGTTGAAGGATCAGTTATGGAAGGAGAAGAGGGAATATAAATGTGTAAATTCAAGGATTATGTGGATTAAAATAAGGGTCGGATGCAAAAAGTGGGTCATAATAAGCATGTATGCACCTGGAGAAGAGAGGAGTGTAGAGGAGAGAGATAGATTTTGGGAGATGTTAAGCGAATGTATAGCAACTTTTGAACCAAGTGAGAGAGTAATTGTGGTAGGGGACCTAAATGCTAAAGTAGGAGAAACATGTAGAGAGGGTGTGGTAGGTAAATTTGGGGTGCCAGGTGTAAATGATAGTGGGAGCCCTTTGATTGAACTTTGTATAGAAAGGGGTTTAGTTATAGGTAATACATATTTTAAGAAAAAGAGGATAAATAAGTATACAAGATATGATGTAGGGCGTAATGACAGTAGTTTGTTGGACTACGTATTGGTAGATAAAAGACTGTTGAGTAGACTTCAGGATGTACATGTTTATAGAGGGGCCACAGATATATCAGATCACTTTTTAGTTGTAGCTAAAGTGGGAGTAAAAGGTACATGGGATACAAGGAAAATAGAAGCAGTAAGTAAGAGAGAGGTGAAGGTTTATAAACTAAAAGAGGAGGCAGTTAGGGTAAGATATAAA
Organism: Cherax destructor; assembly: GCA_009830355.1. NCBI lineage: Eukaryota > Metazoa > Arthropoda > Malacostraca > Decapoda > Parastacidae > Cherax > Cherax destructor. The sequence continues at coordinate 70,282 of WNWK01007483.1, read as the reverse complement.
CAACTATTGGAGGATAGATGGGCTAGTGAGAGTGTAGGCAATGGGGTCGAAGATGTATGGGGTAGGTTAAAGAATGTAGTGTTAGAGTGTTCAGCAGAAGTTTGTGGTTACAGGAAAGTGGGTGTGGGAGGGAAGAAGAGCGATTGGTGGAATGATGATGTAAAGAGAGTAGTAAGGGAGAAAAAGTTAGCATATGAGTGTTTTTTACAAAGTAGTAGTGATGCAAGGAGGGAAGAGTATATTGAGAGAAAAAAAGAGAGGTTAAGAGAGTAGTGAAGCAATGTAAAAAGAGAGCAAATGAGAGAGTGGGTAAGATGTTATCAACAAATTTTGTTGAAAATAAGAAAAAGTTTTGGAGTGAGATTAATAAGTTGAGGAAGCCTAGGGAACAAATGGATTTGACAGTTAAAAATAGGAGAGAAGAGTTACTAAATGGAGAGTTAGAGGTATCGGGAAGATGGAGGGAATATTTTGAGGAGTTGTTAAATGTTGATGAAGATAGGGAAGCTGTGATTTCGTGTATAGAGCAAGGAGGAATAACATCTTGTAGGAGTGTGGAAGAGCCAGTTGTGAGTGTGGGGAAAGTTCGTGAGGCAGTGGGTAGAATGAAAGGGGGTAAGGCAGCTGGGATTGATGGGATAAAGATAGAAATCTTAAAAGCAGGCGGGGATATAATTTTGGAGTGGTTTGTGCTATTATTTAATAAATATATGGAAGAGGGTAAGGTACCTAGGGATTGACAGAGAGCGTGTATTGTTCCTTTGTATAAAGGCAAAGGGGACAAAAGAGAGTGCAAAAATTATAGGGGAATAAATCTGTTGAGTATACCAGGTAAAGTGAATGGTAGAAATATTATTGAAAAAATTAAGAGTAAGACAGAGAGCAGGATAGCAGATGAACAAGGGGGCTTTAGGAAAGATAGGGGGTGTGTAGACCAAGTGTTTACAGTGAAACATATAGGTGAACAGTATTTAGATAAGGGTAAAGAGGTTTTTGTGGCATTTATGGATTTGGAAAAGGCGTATGATAGGGTGGATAGGGGGGCAATGTGGCAGATGTTGCAGGTGTATGGAATAGGAGGAAGGTTACTGAAAGCAGTGAAGAGCTTTTATGAGGATAGTGAGACTCAGGTTAGAGTTTGTAGGAGAGAGGGAGATTATTTCTCGGTAAAAGTAGGCCTTAGACAAGGATGTGTGATGTAACCGTGGTTATTCAATATATTTATAGATGGGGTTGTAAGAGAATTGAATGCGAGGGTCTTGGCAAGAGGTGTGGGGTTAAAAGGCAAAGAATCAAATACAAATTGAGAGTTGTCTCAGTTGCTTTTTGCTGATGACACTGTGCTTTTGGGAGATTCTGAAGAGAAGTTGCAGAGGTTGGTGGATGAATTTGGTAGGGTATGTAAAAGAAGAAAATTGAAAGTGAATATAGGAAAGATTAAGATGATGAGGATAGCAAAAAGATTAGGTGACGAAAGATTGGATATCAGATTGGAGGGAGAGAGTATGGAGGAGGTGAATGTATTCAGATATTTGGGAGTGGACATGTCATCAAATGGGTCTATGAAGGTTGAGGTAAATCATAGAATTGATGAGGGGAAAAGGGTGAGTTGTGCACTTCGGAGTCTGTAGAGACGAAGAATTTTGTCCATGGAAGTAAAGAGGGGAATGTATGAGAGTATAGTTATACCAACACTCTTATATGGGTGTGAAGCATGGGTGATGAATGTTGCAACGAGGAGAAGGCTGGAGGCAGTGGAGATGTCATGTCTGAGGTCAATGTGTGGTGTGAATATAATGCAGAGAATTCGGAGTTTGGAAATTAGAAGGAGGTGCGGGATTACCAAAACTATTATCCAGTTTGCTGAGGAGGGGTTGTTGAGGTGGTTCGGACATGTAAAGAGAATGGAACGAAACAGAAAGACTTCGAGAGTGTATAAATCTGTAGTGGAGGGAAGGCGGGGTAGGGGTCGGCCTAGGAAATGTTAGAGAGAAGGGATAAAAGAGGTTTTGTGTGCGATGGGTTTGGATTTCCAGCAAGCATGCGTGAGCGTATTTGATAGGAGTGAATGGAGACAAATGTTTTGAAATACTTTGACGTGCTGTTGGAGTATGAGCGAAGTAACATTTATGAATGGATTCAGGGAAACCGGCAGGCCGGACTTGAGTCCTGGAGATGGAAAGTACAGTGCCGGCACTCTGAAGGAGGGGTGTTAATGTTGCAGTTTTATAACTGTAGTGTAAAGCACCCTTCTGGCAAGACGGTGATGGAGTGAATGATGATGAAAGTTTTTCCTTTTCGGGCCACCCTGCCTTGGTGGGAATCGGCCGATGTGTTAATAAAAAATATAAAAATAATAATTTCTTGATAGTCTATATCAGCATTGAGATAAAAGGAGATTCAGTCGCGCAGGATCGTCCTATACTACCATGTTCCTCTTCTCTTGTTTCCTTTACTTCATGGGACTTTTAGTAGGAAGTCTTCCTACAAGATTGAACACATCGATTCCAGGCTGAGGTACTGATAACCTCAAACTCCTCTTCTCCTTATACCTTCCTGCTTTGTATTGGACTGATGAAGCCACTGTGTGGCGAAACGTTTCTTCAATAAAGATTCCCATATATTGCATAAGTGTCTCAATTCTTAAACTTGTCTTGTTGTTTTACTACCCATGTGGTTCCCAGTTTTTCCAGTCTATCTTCGTGTGGTTGAAGTCTCCAATATCGAGCAATTCTGGCTTGATCCAATAGACTCTCAATGATCCAATGGAATCTAAATCCTTGATGGATTTTTTAATATCCCCCACTGTTGTGTTGATACTCTAATCTTTGTCTCCTGTTGTTTGGCTTTGGGTTGAGGATTACGTCTTCGACTTCCTTTGATGCCCTAGTAATTAAGCCCATAAATCCTTAATGAAGGTCCTTTTTCCTATGTCTTCCCAAATTATCTTGTAAATTGCAGTTACCTCTTGTGTGTGTACTCACCTAATTGTACTCACCTAATTGTGGTTGCAGGGGTCGAGACTCAGCTCCTGGCCCCGCCTCTTCGCTGTCTGCTACTGGGTCTCTGCTCTCCCTGCTCCATGAGCTTTATCATACCTTGTCTTAAAACTATGTATGGTTCCTGCCTCCACTATATCTTTCTCTAGACTATTCCACTTCCTGACTACTCTGTGGCTGAAGAAATGCTTCCTGACATCCCTTTGACTCATCTGAGTCTTCAGCTTCCAGTTGTGTCCCCTTGTTTCTGTGTTTCCTCTCTGAAACATCCTGTCACTATCTACCTTGTCAATTCCCCGCAGTATTTTGTATGTCGTTATCATGTCTCCTGTGTGTGTGTGTGTGTGTGTGTGTGTGTGTGGGTGAGAGCTTTATCATATCTCTTCTTAAAGCTATGTATGATCTTCCCTCCACTACATCACTCTCCAGATTGTTTCCACTTCCTGACAACTCTATGATATGACTGAAGAAATACTTCCTAACCTCCCTGTGACTCATCTGTGTTTTCAACTTTCATCTGCGACCAGTTGTTACTGTCTCATCTCTGAAACATCCTGTCCCTTTCCTCTCAGTATTTTAAATGTCGTTTTCATGCCCCCCCCCCCCATCCCTCCTGTCTTCCAGTGCCGTTAGGATGATTCCCCTTAACTCCGGGACTAGTCTTGTTGCAAACCTTTGCACTTTCTTTAAATTTTTAACGTGCTTTGCCAGGTGTGGGTTTGATACTGGTGCTACATACTCCATTATGAGCATGACGTACACGGTGTACAGAGTCTTGAACGATTCCTTACTCAGGTGTCGAAACGCCAGGCGCCCATATGCTGCAACAGTTATTTGGTTGATGTGCGCCTCAGGAAGTGTGCACGGAATTATACTCACCCCATGATTTTTTTCTTTGAGTGAGGTTTGCAGTCTTTGTTCCCCTGCGGTCTTCTTTGATCTTCCCAAATCTTCATGACATTGCGCTTGGTGGGGTTAAACTCCAGGAGCCACTTGTCCAGATCCCTTTATAATCCTTCCTGATCCTCATCCACTTGAATTCTCCATATTAGCTTCATATCGTCAAAAACAGTGACACATCTCTATATATTCCAGTGTGTGTGTGTGTGTGTGTGTGTGTGTGTGTGTATGTGTGTGTGTGTGTGTGTGTGTGTGTGCACAGCATTCAATAGCTGTGCTTAATTCAGACTCGCCTTTTAAAGAAAAAATGACAATCAAACGAGCAATGAATTCTCCAGCTGGAATCCAAGTACATACAGAATATTCTTGATGGTTTTGCCATTAATAAATGTCTGAGAAATGTTAATATCTTACCTAGCTGCTCAATTATCATTCCTTAGATGAATCATAAGTCTAGTCTTATGGTTGAGTTCAATATTTTGTGCCAACTTAGCCAATGGTGGTGGAGCTCAAGCTACTGGCCCTGCCTTCATTTGACTGGCAAAGTTGGATACGATCCTCTTGGACTCTATCATATTTTGTTTCGAATCTATGTACTGAGTTGGCTTCCATTACGGCCTCACAGAGCTCAGTGTTTTTCTTCGCCCGTACGCTGTTAATGTTCTTCCTAACGTTATTACGATCCATCTGCGCTTCCATCTTCCATCTACGTTCACTTGGTCTCTCTCATTTTGTTAGCCATCCTGACTTCTTTAAATATAAATGGCGTGAGGCTTCACTTCTTTATCGAACACTCATAACTTACGTCTCGAAGGTCCGAATCCGACCGAGTGGAAAATCAATGGATATTTACCAGCTCCTTTTCATTACTTCATGAGTTGAAAGTAGATCATCTTACACAATTGTTTAGCTGAGTTGGAGAGGACTTTTCCTGTGTCAAGATTCTATGATGCTTCTGTGTTAGACAAGTGTCATATTAGTGATGATATACAATACGGTATAGTTGACGAATAACACCCATGTGTTGGACATGGGTATCTTTATTGCCGAAACGCTTCGCCTGCGCAGGAAGCTTCTTCAGTCAAGTACAGGTTAATATAACACTGCTTAATCTTCCACTGTTAATACCCCACTGTTAATATCCCACTGCTTTAATAGGTGGACAGTCCCTTGAGTCTAAAGCACAGGCAGAAGTGAGGTGTGGCAGCTGAAGGTGATCTCACAGGGAAGTGCTCGCCAATGTTGGAAATAAGACATGTTAAACCTAATATCAAGGTTAAGAGAATGATCACCTCAGAAATACTACTTGTACTGTCTCTAGTATTATTTTCGCCTGTATTCGACTGAAGAAGGCTGCTCCATAGGCGAAAAATTTCAGCAATTAAAGTGCGCCAGTGTTGTATTTGTTTCATTCATTTACTTGTCGGTATTATACACTATTATTAGACACTACGGTGTCTTCTGCAACTCGTTTACCTAACAAATGTTTACCATAACCTACTTCCACTAGATGGTCACGCTCACCTGTGAAGTCACCTCCAGCTGCTACACCTCACTTCTGTACCACTACCAGTGTACGAGGTCTTGTTGGAGGCCTCTGCTTTAGGCTTGAGGGACTGACCACCTCTTTTCAAGGGTGAGAAACTGATCACCTCAAAACTACTAAATCTACCGTGTAGTGTTATATTCGCCTGCATTCAACTGAGAAAGCCTACTGCGCACTCGAAATGTTTCGGCAACAGAGATAAAAAAGTGTTACACATGTTCTATTTATCAGATTATGTGTCATCTGTACGGGGTGGATGTGTGGGCATTGATACCACTTGCAATTCCTAATGACTGTTTCTTTCTGATATTAGTTTTGCCAGTGGATTGGTGATACTGAAGGCACCATGTTTTTGTAAAAGTTTCTATTAATGAAGTCTCGAAGGATTTTCTGCTTGTTCTGTTGACCTCATTAGCAACATGACGTGTGAGTGTTTTTCCACTGAGTAACACACTTATTGTTCATGATGTTAGCTATGCATGCATATTAGTGCTCTAGGACTTTAGTAGGAAGATATTCCACTTACGTGGAGTTTATATACATCTGCGTCAGTGTTGTTATTTCAGTAATGTTTCAGTTATTCCTAGTTGCAGGATTCGTAATATGATGCTCATCCACTCATCCTGTAGGAAGTGTTATTAGTTGTTTATTTACGTTGTTATTGAATTTCTTAAGAATGTGTTGTAGTTTTTTATTCCAGGCAAAGATGAATTATATGGGGGTATTTTAGACGCATGAAAACGGTAATAACGATGCATTGGCTCTCTAGAAACCCTAAACCTGAGGAATAAACATTGGCGTCAAAACTTTCAATGCGTTTCTAATTAATTTTTTCATATTTCTTGAATTTCAGTTGTGTTGTGATTTTGAGTAATTAAATTCCCAAATAAAAGAATATCTTCCTCGCCCTCGGTATCAAGAAGGAACTGCAGGGATGGTTCAGTCACCTGAAGTTCCTTACGGAGGAGTTCCAAGGTAAGAAACCTGAGTGTGATAATGAGAAATTTGACCTGAGGATATCGGAGTCAAGTGAAGGTGGAAAGGAAGGGTTCTGCACAGCGTCCTGTTTCAAGTCACTCTGTGTATAGGTTAGCATGTTTCTAATGGGGGATTCTAGTGCCCTGCCACGTGAAGTAACTGGAATTTCTGGATAGTTCTGTGAGGTCAATGAAGGTCTGGAAAGTTATGGGTAAATCAAGGGAAAGGATGTGAGATTTCCAGCAGAGTAATGAAATATCTTGATCAGTAGGAACGAGTATAAATATAAATTTTACGTCAAAAATGGGTAAATTTTCGTTTCGTATGTCGATACACTTTTCATAATGAGAGTCTTTAATATACATTATTTCATAATCTATGGCTCTTTTATATAATTATTTGCTTCAGTTGTAATATTTCATCAACTGTTCCAAATATTCCAAGATATTCATCAATGCAAATTATTTTAGAACGCATCTTCTGTTATAAATCAATTTTTCATTGCAACTTAACTACCATAACAAGGGTTTTCCACTGTAACATAAATTATATTGTAACTTCAACTGTAGCTTTATATTCACTTCAATGTAAGCTTCTCCTGAAAGTCAAAGCTTTACACAAACCGAAACGTTGTCCGAAATAAAAGCTTGTTTTGCTTTGTGTATTTTCTTCACACAAACATACACACAAAGTCAAGAACCAGGTAATCAGGATGAGGAAAGGTGGGGAGCTCACAAGAAACGACCAAACAAGTATTTACAGTGGAGACAGAAAAGACTCTGGAAGATCAGAACAGTAGGGAACACCAACAAGGAATATACCAACAAGTGTTGGATATAATACACACAACCGAGGAGGAAATGAAGAAGCTGCTAAGTGACCTTGATACCTTAAAGATGGTGGGACCGGATCTCTCCGTAGGTCCTTAGAGAGGGAACAGAGACGCTGTGTGTGCCACTAAAAACAATTTTCAACACATCCATTGAAACTGGGCAACTACCTGAGGTATGGAGGACGGCAAATGTAGTCCACATTTTTGAGAAAGGAAACAGAAACGAGGCACTAAACAATAGACCAGTGTCACTTACGTAAATAGTGTGCAAAGTCATGGAGAAGATTATCAGGAGGAGAGTGGTGGAGCACCTAGAACGGAACAAGATATTAAACGACAGCCAGCACGGATTCATGGAAGGCAAATTCTGTGTCAAAAACCTACTGGAGTTTTATGACAAGGTAACGGAAGTAAGATACGAGAGAGAGGGGTGGGTAGATTGCATTTTCTTGGACTGCAAGAAGGACTTCGACACAGTTCCTCAGAAGAGATTAGTGCAAAAGCTAGATCAGAGAATACCTGACAGGGAAACAACAACGAGTCATGGTACGTGACGAGGTATCACAGTAGGGTCCTGTGACGAGCGGGGTTCCACAGGGGTCAGTCCTAGGACCAGTTCTATTTTTGGTATATATGAATGACATGACGGAAGGGATAGACTCACAATTGTCCCTGTTTGCAGATGATGTGAAGTTAATGAGGAGAATTAAATCGGTCGAGGATCAGGCAGGACTACATAGAGACCTGGACAGGCTACAAGCCTGGTCCAGCAACTGGTTCCTTGAATTTAACCCCGCCAAATGCAAAGTCATGAAGATCGAGGAAGAGCAAAGAAGACCGCAGACAGAGTATAGTCTAGGTGGCCAAAGACTGCAAACCTCACTCAAGGAAATAGATCTTTGGGTGTTTATAATGCCGAGCACATCTCCTGAGACGCACATCAACCAGATAACTGCTGCAGCATACGGGCGTCTGGCAAACCTAAAAATAGCGTTCCGATGCCTCAGTAAGGAATCATTCAAGACTTTGTACACCATATACGTCAGGCCCATACTGGAGTATGCAGCACCAGTTTGGAATCCACACCTGGTCAAGCACGTCAAGAAATTAGAGAAAGTGCTAATGTTTGCAACAAGACTAGTCCCAGAGCTAAGGGGATTGTCCCACGAAGAAAAGTTAAGGAAAATCGGCCTGACGACACTGGAGGACAGGAGTGTCAGGGAAAACATGATAATAACATGTAAAATATTGCAAGGAATTGACAAGGTGGACAAAGACAGGATGTTCCAGAGATGAGACACGGAAACAAGGGTCACAGTTGGAAGATGAAGACTGCGATGAGTCAAAGGGATGTTAGGAAGTATTTCTTCAGTCATAGAGTTATCAGGAAGTGGAATAGCCTAGAAAGTGACGTAGTGGAGGCAAGAACCATACATAGTTTTAAGACGAGGTTTGATAAAGCTCATGGAGCAAGGAGAGAGAAGATCTAGAAACGATCAGTGAAGAGGCGGGGCCAGGAGCTATGTCTCGACCCTTGCACCCACAAATTGGTGAGTACACACGCACACGCACAAATCTATCGAAACGGGGCAACTGCCTGAGGTGTGCAAGACAGAAACTGTAGTCCCATTTATTAAGAAAGGAGACAGACAGGCAACACTAAACTACAGACCAGTGTCTCTGACTTGTATAGTATGCAAAGTTATGGAAAAGATTATCAGGAGAAGAGTGTTGGATCACCTAGGAATTAATGGGCTCATGCATGACAACCGGCACGGCTTCAGGGATGAAAAAAAATGTGTCTCAAACCTACTGGAGCTTTATGACAAGGAGAGAGAGTTACAGGAAAAAAAGCAATTTCTAGGACTGTAAGAAGGCGTTTGACATAGTACAGCACAAGAGACTGGTAGAACTGCTGAGGATCAGGTAGGAATGACAGAAAAAAACACTGCAATTAATCACGGAACAACTCATAGGAAGGAAATATCGAGTGCCGGTACGTGACGAGATGAGGTGTTGGAATGGATGCATGTGTTCCACTAGGGTCAGCCCTAGGGCCGATGCTGTTTCTTGAATACGTGAATGACATAAGAGAAGGGATAAATTCAGGGGAATCCCTGTTTGCAGACATGAAAATAATGAGGAGAATACAAGCGGACAAGGACCAGGAAAAGCTACAAAGGAATCTGGATAGGCTACAAGTCTGGTCCAACAAAGAGCTCCTGGAGTTAACCCCACCAAGTACAAAGTCATGAAGCTTGGGGAAGGACGATGAAGACTGTAGACGGAGTATACACTCGGAGGTCAAACGCTGTAAACTCTCTCAAGCAGAAGGATCTTGGGGTGAGTATCATACCGAGCACATTTCCTGAGGCGCCCTTAAACTAAATAGTTACTGCAACATATGGGTACCTGGCAAACCTAAGAATAGGGTTTCGGCAAGAGAAAATGGATATAGATGGTTACGGAAAATAGAATGTACACAATAGGGTGTTACCCAAAGTTGAGTAACATGAATGGTGAGATATGGAAGAAAACATGGAAGCTATAGATTGTCTTAATTGAAAGGTTAGAGTGTAATATGAAAAAGAAAATAGAAGAAAAATATTAGTGATTCGGGAAGAGGCAGAGAGGAAGAATCAGACATTGAGGGAGGAAATATGCTTACTAAGAGAGGAGGTGCAGAGAACTGGAGATGAGCTAGCTAAGGTGAGTGCAGAGAAAAGTGAATAAAATATGAAGAATCTGGGAACAGTTATGTAATGGAAGTAGACTGATATAAATGAACAGACACAAAGGATGGTGACTCATACAGCAGAAAGGAAGAATGCTTTGAAAATATTTTGAATTCCAGATTACGAGAGGTGAGACAAAAGATAAATGAAGGAGAAGAAAAGAGCAGAAGATAGAAGACTTGTTAATGGCTACAAGTTCACAGCAGGAAAAAATGAGATGATAATCTTTTTCAGAGTGGCATCGTACGAAAGAGAACGACATCGCCAAGTAAAAGTGATCTTTCACTCGCAAGCAATATGGGATCATGTATTAAATAGGAAATCAAAGCTCGGAAAGCGAAAAATGAATGGTGGAATAACCATACAGAGGGTTCAAATACATGAGAAGCATCCTAGGAATAATTCCATGTCTCACCCTACTGTGTACGTTTTACATTTTTATTTAGTGTTTCCATGATTTTCAACCTGTCGAGATTTCTTTATCAGGAAAGTCATGAGACAAGCTCTTTTTTTGTGGATAGTGATAATATGTCTCCAATTGTCAGCGCATCAGTTACACTAACATATGGATTAGCAGTCATTCCACATTGTACAGATGGCCAGCTGTATGACAGAGGAGTGGACTAGAGAAATGGCAAAGATGGTCCTTGATTTTCGTGCAGTTTTGCGAAGCAGTTTGCTTTCTTTGACTCCTTCGTTAAGGAAATCCTTACCGGATTCTTATGGGGTTATGATCGTACAGTGCGACAATGGCAAGGGAAAAATATTAGTGTAAGTGACAGGGAAAAAAAGCAACCAAGCATGAGATCAGTAAAGAGGGTGATGCTCACAAGATTCTCAGTTGACTTTCCATATCTTAAAGTTGAACCTGGATGCTTGAGTCAAGATATACCATTCTTCACACGTGTTAAAAAGACTGTTTTTAATGGATTTCTGAGGTGGTCAATCATCAGTTATGCACTGCTTTATTTTTCGCCACTTCTTTGCATTCTTTGAATATGAAGGTGAACAGCGTTAATTAAAAGAGATGCAATGTTTCTTGACATTATATAATATCATCCGGGAACAAAGGCATCTTTCACTTAATTCGCGCTGCATAAATCTGAACGTTATCTATCTATTTTTCAGATAATGTTGAGCGCGTGTGTAGGTTCAGACTCATTTTTTTATATCATTTCAGAGCATAAAAGCACATACATACCCGTTCTCGTAGTGGTCATGTTGAATTTCTGCGAAATCTGCAAAATGTTCAGTGACGCTTGGGTGGCATTCATCTGATTCTTTATCAGGGACTCTTGGCTGCTGGACTACAACATACCACTTTTTCCTTCCAATCATCTCTTCCCTGTCCCAGTCTTCCCACCTCATCGATCGAGTGATAACTAAAAATGCAAACTCCCTCCCACTCTGCCTCACCGACGGAGAGATTCCTAGTCCCCCTTCCTCTGGCTGGAGAGATTCCTATACTCCCCCTTCCTCTCGCTGGAGAGATCAACGAGACCTGTCGCTGACTTGTGGGAGATAATAATTTGAATACATCTTGGCGGATCCTCAATTAGCAGCGGTGGCGTGCTTAGGCGAGATCGAGGCTTCACTTACCCCTGCGACAGGGAACAAATAACCCGCTGAGAGGACTCATGAAGTTTGAGTTATGCCTCGGTATTAGCAGTGGTAATTATACACCAAGGGAAACTTTACACCGAATTCCATTTGTCCATGGAACTCTTTACTTTATTAATTGTCGGTACTAATTATTGCATTTCTTGGGAAGCTTAGGTGGTATTAAGGCCCTTAAATAAGTTGAGCTTGGTACTCCCAGAGGCCAGCATCAGCCAAACATTGATGAAGAGGTCAGGCAGTGAGCCCCTCCGCCGGCAGGCAGGTAACAATTACACGTAATTATTCAGTGCACAATGGTTCTTCCCGCCTCGTACTGGTTAAAGGTCACCCGCCAACCATTGTGATTTATGGATGCTAATGACTAACCAATATTCCTGAAATTTTCACTGAATGGCTTTTAAATTATCCTTTTCTAATCCTGCTGCCAGAAATATATTATAATAGACTCCGTGACTGGGTTTCTAAGTTGCTAGAAACATAATATTGTCAAATATGTTTCTGTTAATAATAGAGTTTGAATATCAATTACAATATTAAAAATGAACTAACCGGCAGGAACTTCATAATTCTAGGTAGCATCAGTAGATTATATCATAAGCTCGGGAGGAAGAATTTACACATACAGTAATTTGTACACAATGTAGTTTTTTACTGTGTTGATTTTCAATTTTTAATTCACAGGAGCTACAACTCATAACCGAGTCTACAACGGAGCTACAGGTCATATGTTAGTCTGCAATGGTGCTCTACGAGTCTGAATATACAGATTTGTGTACATAAGAACATAAGAAAGAAGGAACACCGCAGCTGGCCTACTGGCCCATGCGAGGCAGGTCCAAGTCTCCAACGGCTTAAGCCAATGCCCCGACCCAGCCAGGTCAGGTTACATTCACTTAAGGAAGGAGCACGGCATCTGACCTAGTAGCACAAGCTAGTCAGGACCAACTCACACCCAATCGCACCCACTCATATAATTATCTAGCCGACCACCTGGTCAGGTCACTTCCACTTAAGGAATTAGTACGGCTACTGACCTGGTAGTACAAGCTAGTCAGGACCAACTCACACCCATCCACACCCACTCATGTATTTATCTAACCTATCTTTAAAACTACACAACGTCTTAGCATCTATGACGGTACTCGGGAGTTTGTTCCACTCATCCACAACTCTATTACCAAACCAGTGCTTTCCTATATCCTTCATGAACTAGAGCGTCATCGAGTCAATACTCAGAGCAACGTAACTTTACAATATATAGAGAATCAAGTGAGGTGACACGAAGAGAGGAATAAGCGTCAACTCTGATTATAGATGATACCTAACTTCTCCTGTCACCTCACTGTGTATGTTGTCATGTTATGCTATTCCTTGTAGTGTTGACTTACTGAACCACTGTTTAGAGCGAAGCGTACTTTGTAAATAAGGACTTCCTCTAAATATTTGCCGACAAGTTTGACCACGTATACAATGGTTTGCTATTTTATCTATTCCATGTCTCTTATATACAGTGGGGCAGAAAAAGTTACTCAGAAATTAGAGAATTACAATGCAGTCACTAATCGAGCCCCACCCGTACCGTGGTTTGTTTACAAACTAGACTTCATGGGAAATAATATATTTGCAACATCTGTCTAAAAGGAAAGCTGACATATGTTATGCTAAACCAATTATTGTACATACTATCAACTAAGGTTCGTTCTGTAATTTCTGCATTGGGCTTTGAAGGCTAAATAAATCGTGAATGAAAGATAGCTTACCGTCACTACTGCGCCGCCGAGGATTTACTCAACTGGACATTTTCATTCACATTGAGACAATAAGTTGTGATATGGTCATTGATCGAAACATTAGGGAATATTCAGGTGTATACCTGGCGTATACCTGGAGGGGGTTTCGGGGGTCATAGCCCCCGCTGTCCGGTCTATGACCAGGTCTCATGGTGGATCAGGGCCTGATCAACCAGGCTCTTACTGTTGGCCGCACGCAAACCGACGAACGAACCACAGCCCAGCTGGTCAGTTACTGACAACGAAAAAGATTTGACATGCTTAACAAATCGCAAACAGGCGAAATTATTTATAAACATTGTCTCTACGTTCACAGCAGGACTCGAACCTCCAAACTCTGTATCAGAGTTGACAGTACTTTACCACGGAACCAGACCCCAGATAAGCATGGGGGCTTAGCCCCAATACCCTGGGGTACCAGGCTTGTCTTTGCAGAGCCGCTCATTTACGACAATTTAGACGTCCCTCCACACTGACAATATCTTAAACCCCTCCTTTAAAGTGCAGGCATTGTACTTCCCATTTCCAGGACTCAAGTCCAACTAAATTAATTAACCGGTTTCCCTGAATCCCTTCACAAAATGTTACCCTGCTCACACTCCAACAGCTCGTCAAGTCCCAAAAACAATTCGTCTCCATTCACTCCTATCTAACACGCTCATACACGCTTGCTGGTAGTCCAAGCCCCTCGCCCACAAAAATTCTTTACCCCCTCCCTCCAACCTTTTCGGGGACGACCCCTACCCCGCCTTCCTTCCCCAATAGATTTATATGCTCTCCAAGTCATTCTACTTTGTTACATTCTCTCTAAATGACCAAACCAACTTTAAGTAACTCCACACCTCCTTCTAATTTCCACAATACGAATTCTCTGCATAATATTTAGACCACACATTGCCCTTAGACACGACATCTCCACTGCTTCCAGGCGCCTCCTCGCTGCAGCATTTACAACCCATGCTTCACACACATATAAGAGTGTTGGTACCACTATACTCTCGTACATTCCCGTCTTTGCCTCCATGGATAACGTTTTTTGTCTCCACAGATACCTCAATGCACCACTCACCTATTTTCCTACATCAATTCTATGGTTAACCTTATCCTTCATAAACCCATCCGCTGACAAGTCAACTCCCAAATATCTGAAAACATTCACTTCTTACATACTCCCTCCAATGTAATATCCAATTTTTCTTTATCTAAACCGTTTGATACCCTCATCACCTTACTCTTATCTATATTCACTTTCAACTTTCTACCTTTACACACCCTCCTAAACTCGTCCACTAACCTTTGCAACTTTTCTTTAGAATCCCCCAAAAGCACAGTATCATCAGCAAAAAGTAACTGTATCAACTCACATTTTGTATTTGATTCTCCATAATTTAATCCCACCCCTCTCCCCAACGCCCTGGTATTTACTTCTTTTACAACCCCATCTATAAATATATTAAACAACCATGGTGACATTACACATCCCTGTATAAGACCTACTTTTACTGGGAAGTAATCTCTTCATAGCATTTAGTAACTTACTACCTATTCCATACACTTGCATCATCTGCCACATTGCTCCCCTATCCACTCTATCATACGCCTTTTTTAAATCCATAAATGCAATGAAAACTTCCCTACCTTTATCTAAATACTGTTCCCATATATGCTTCAATGTAAACACCTGAGCTACACATCCCCTACTCATTCTAAAGCCTCCTTGCTCATCTGCAATCTTGCTCTCTGGCTTACCTCTAATTCTTTCAATAATAACTATGCTATACACTTACCTGGTATACTCAGTAAACTTATTCCCCTATAATTTTTACAGTTTCTTTTGTCCCTCTTTCCTTTATATAAAGGAATTATACATGCTCTCTGTCAATATTTAGGTACCTTCCCCTCTTTCATACATTTATCAAACAAAAATACCAACCACTCCAGCACTATATCCCCCCCTGCTTTTAACATTTCTGTCATAATCCCGTCAGTTTCAGCTGCTTTACCCCCTTTCATTCTACGTAATGCCTCACGCACCTCCCCCATACTCACATCCTGCTCTTCTTCACTCCTAAAAGATGTTATACCTCCCTGGCCAGTGCATGAAATTTCTGCCTCCATCTTCATCGACATTTAAAAGTTCACAAAATATTCCCACCATCTACCCAATACCTTCAGCTCCCCATCTACTAACTCCCCTACTCGGTTTTTAACTGACAAATCCATTCGTTCCCTAGGCTTTCTCTTCACCTTTCATTTACTCTCCATATACTCTGCTCTTCATGAATCACTTCTGATTTGTAAAAACTTATCATAAGCTACCTTTTTCTCTTTTATTGGACCCTTTACCTCATCATTCCACCAATCACTCCTCTTTCCTACTGGACCCAACCTCCTATTGCCACAAACTTCTGCCCCTCCCATCCCTCTTCACCCCTCCCACTACCCATACTTGCACTAGCACACCTTTTTGCCAAAAGTTCAAGTAAGTTAACTAATGTGTAACAGCAAGACATCGCACCTGAGCCAGTTAATCATTGGTATCAAGCATCTCATGTACGTGAGCAAAATAACACTCAAATACTGCTTCACACTAGGATAAAAGAGAAGTGCCTACGAATGAGAACATGTTAAGGGAAAGGAAATAGCCTGTCAAGGCCCTTCCAACGGTCTAGTGATTATATGACTAGATAATTGTGCAGTTCGTGCCTGAGATTGGTCACAGGTAATATTAAAATGTGTATCAGCTGATGCTTGCATATATATATATATATATATATATATATATATATATATATATATATATATATATATATATATATATATATATATATATATATATATATATATATATATATATATATATATATATATATATATATATATATATATATATATATATATATATATTTGTGTGTGTGTGTGTGTAATCACCTAGTTGAGGTTGCATGGGTCGAGTCACAGCTCCTGGTCCTGCCTCTTCACTGGTCGTTACTAGGTCACTCTTCCTGCTCCATTAGCTTTATCTTACCTCTTCTTAAAGCTATGTATGGATCCTGCCTCCACTACATCACTTCCCAGACTATTCCACTTTCTAACAACACTGTGACTGAAGAAATACTTCCTAACATCCGTGTGATTCCTCTGAGTCTTCAATTTCCAATTGCCACCCCTTGTTGCTGTGTCCCATCTCTGGAACATCCTGTCTGTGTCCACCTTGTCAATTACTCTCAATATTTTATATGTCTTTATCATATCCCCCCCTATATCTCCTGTCCTCCAGTGTCGTCAGGTTGATTTCCCTTAACCTCTCCATGTAGGACATGCTCCTTAGCTCCGGGAGTAGTCTTCTTGCAAACCTTTACACTTTCTCTAGTTTCCTTACGTGCTTGGCTAGGTGTATGTTCCTAACTGGTACTGCATACTCCAATACAGGCCTTACCTACACGGTGTACAAGGTCTTGAACGATTCCTTACTGAGGTATCGGAATGCTATTCTCAGGTTTGCCAGGCGCCTATAAGCTGCAGCAGTTATCTGGTTGATGTGTGCTTCCGGAGACGTGCTTGGTATTATACTCACCCTAAGATCTTTCTCCTTGAGTAAGTTTTGCAGTCTTTGGCAACCTAGCCTATACTCTGTCTGTGGACTTCTTTGTCCTTCCCCGATCTACTTTGCAATTGGCGGGGTTAAATTCGAGGAGCCAGTTGATGGACCACGAGTCCCGCCTGTCCAGGTCTCTTTGAAGTCCTGCCTGATCTTCATCTGATTTAATTCTCCTCATTAACTTCACATCATCTGCGAACAGGGACACTTCTGAGTCTATCCCTTCCATCATGTCATTCACATATACCAAAAATAGCACTGGTCCTAGGACTGACCCCTGTGGGACCCCGCTCGTCACAGGCGCCCACTGTGATATCTCATCACGTACGATGACTCGTTGTTGCCTCCCTGTCAGGTATTCTCTGATCCATTGCAGTGCCCTTCTTGTTATTCGTGCCTGATCTTCTAGCTTCTTCACTAATCTCGTGTGAGGAACTGTGTCGAAGGCCTTTTTGCAGTCCAAGAAAATGCAATCAACCCACCCTGCTCTCTCTCGTGTCTTCTGCTACCTTGTCATAAAACTCCAGTAGGTTTGTGACACAGGATTTGCATTCCATGAAACAGTGCTGGTTGTCGTTTATAATCGTGTTCCATTCCAGGTGCTCTACCACTCTCCTCCTGATAATCTTCTCCATGACTTTGCATACTATACACGTCAGTGACACTGGTCTATAGTTTAGTGCCTCGTTTCTGTCTCCTTTCTTAAAAATGGGTACTACATTTGCCTTCTTCCATACCACAGGTAGTTGCCCAGTTTCAAGGGATGTGTTGAAAATTGTGGTTAGATGCACACACAGCGTCTCTGCTCCCTCTCTAAGGACTGACGGAGAGATGTCTGGTCCCACCACCTTTGAGGTATCAAGGTATCTTAGCAACTTCTTCACCTCCTTCTTGGTTGTGTGTATTTCATCAAACACTTGTTGGTAGATCCCTTGTTGGTGTACCCCTCTGTTCTGTCTTCCCCATCTTTTCTCAGCCTGATTAACTGGTTCTTGACTGTTGTCTTCCTCCTGATGTGACTATACAGCAGTTTAGGGTCAGACTTGACTTTCGATGCTATGTTGTTTTCGTACTGTCGCTGGGCCTCCTTCCTTATCTGTGCATACTCGTTTCTTGCTCTTCGACTACTCTTTTTATTTTCCTGGGTTCTTTGCCTTCTGTGTTTTTTCCATTCTCTAGTGCACTTAGTTTTTGCCTCCCTACACCTTCGGGTAAACCAAGGGCTCCTTTTAGTCTTCCCATTATTTCTGTTGCCCTTGGAAACAAACCTTTTCCCTGCTTCCGAGCATTTTGTTGTTACGTAGTCAATCATTTCGTTTACTGACTTTCCTACCAGTTCTCTTTCCCACTTATCCTCCTGCAGGAAGTTCTTCATACCTGTGTAGTCCCCCCTTTTGTAGTTTGGCTTTTCCCATTCTACTCCTGTTACCCTCTCCATTTGTAACTCTATGTATTCAAAGCTCCAAGAGGCCTTTCATATGTGATGTCCTCAGTGTCAGAGTTACTCAGGGTGAACACGAGGTCCAGTCTTGTACTCACCTAATTGTACTCACCTAATTGTGGTTGCAGGGGTCGAGACTCAGCTCCTGGCCCCGCCTCTTCGCTGTCTGCTACTGGGTCTCTGCTCTCCCTGCTCCATGAGCTTTATCATACCTTGTCTTAAAACTATGTATGGTTCCTGCCTCCACTATATCTTTCTCTAGACTATTCCACTTCCTGACTACTCTGTGGCTGAAGAAATGCTTCCTGACATCCCTTTGACTCATCTGAGTCTTCAGCTTCCAGTTGTGTCCCCTTGTTTCTGTGTTCCCTCTCTGAAACATCCTGTCACTATCTACCTTGTCAATTCCCCGCAGTATTTTGTATGTCGTGTGTGTGTGTGTGTGTGTGTGTGTGTATTCACCTAGTTGTGGTTGCAGGGGTCGAGTCACAGCTCCTGGCCCCGCCTCTTCACTGGCCGCTACTGGGTCACTCTCCCTGCGCCATGGGCTTTATCATACCTCTGCTTAAAGCTATGTATGGATCCTGCCTCCACTACATCGCTTCCTAAACTATTCCATTTCCCGACCACTCTGTGACTGAAGAAATACTTCCTAACATCTCTGTGATTCATCTGAGTCTTCAACTTCCAACTGTGTCCCCTTGTTGCTGTGTCCCATCTCTGGAACATTCTGTCTTTGTCCACCTTGTCAATTCCTCTCAGTATCTTATATGTTGTTATCATGTCCCCCCTATCTCTCCTGTCCTCCAGTGTCGTCAGGTCGATTTCCCTTAACCTCTCCTCGTAGGACATACCCCTTAGCTCCGGGACTAATCTTGTTGCAAACCTTTTCACTTTCTCGAGCTTCTTTACGTGCTTGGCTAGATGTGGGTTCCAAACTGGTGCTGCATACTCCAGTATGTGTGTGTGTGTGTGTGTCTTTAAATTTATATTTTATATTTATGATTAAGGAGGCCGAACGTTAGGTCCAGGTCTCGCCTCTTAAGTGGTTGTGGGCAGGTTCACTCACGCTCACTCCTGCAGCTGTATATGGTGCGCTGCTACCTCTTCTTACTCCAGGTCATTCCACTCTTTGACCATGAGGTTGAAGAGGTGTTTCCTGACGTGGCTGTGGCTCATTTGCGTCTTCAGCTCTATGTACGCCCTTGCCTTCCCTTTCTCGCCTCTCAAACTGTTTCCTTGTCCACCCTATCAAGTTCTTTTAACATCTCGTGCATCATAATTATGACCCCCCATGGTCATTCTGCCCAATTACTTTTTATTTTTAAGTGTTCTTGTCTCTCATCATAGTTCACTTTCTTTATTTCTCGGTTTAATCTCGTTGAGAGTGTCTACACATTTTTACTGCTTCCTGACATGCTTTATTAGGTGTGGTTCCAAACTTGGGTTATACTCTTCTGAATGGGAGTGATAAACGTCGAATAGAGTGCAGTACATTACTAATTTCTGAGATTTCTGAACACTCATCTTAGAATAAAGAAATGCTGATTCGCTCAAGGCATTATTTAACTGATGTGCGCCGTCAACATATTTGCATGAGAAGAATTCAGTAATCTGTTTGTTTAACCAGTCCTACACTTTGTTCAGGTTAGGAACTTCTCTTTCCCTCTCGTCGACGGTTTTTATTATTCTCGCTAATTTCCACTAATTTTTGAGCTGGGATATATAGGACTATCTATTAGGAAAAGCATTTCAAGTATTCCAGAAATAATACTGAGCTCTGGACCGAGTATTGTACAATCATTCATTGGTTTTGTGTCTCTATTTCCTCAGGTAGTGGGAGTGGGAGTTGTCACTGTTGATTTTTGCTGATGACGCGGTTCTTTTGGAAGATTTGGAAGAGAAGGTGAAAAGGTTAGTAAACGAATATGGAAGCGTATGTGAAACAAAGAAATTAAAAGAAAACATTGAAAAAAGAAAGGGGATGAGAGAATAAAAAATGTAGGCAATGAAAGATTGGAAAAAAATAAATGTGCTTAAATATTCGGGCGTGAATATGTCGGCAGACGAGTCTGTGAGGGATGAGGTGATCCATAGAAGTGACGAAGAGGAAAAGGTGAGTGGTGTATTGGGGCATCTGTGGAGACTTCATCTATGGAGGCAGAATAGAGTGGTGTGAGGAATGGGGTCTTGAATGTTGTAGCGAGGAGGGGACTGGAGGCAGCAGAGATGGAGTGTTGTGGTCAATGTGGTATAAACCTTGGTAATAAAAACCAACAAGTTGGTTTAGAAAAACACGTAAGCAAACATTAGGACATATTTATTAGAAAACGTTTCAGACCGAAAACGTTTTCTAATAAATATGTTCTAGTGTTTGCTTGTGGTCAATGTGTTGAATGAATATTATGCAGAGAATTCCTCCAACATTACACTTATTCCTACAAGGTGTCACATGATCGGTGGCACCAAATGGTGCAACTCTCGTTCCTATTTTTTGCATACTCTTCACTATCATCAGTGGGTAACTTTCAAAGACACAAGAGAAAGTCTTCATTATACGACGCTGTCGCCACAGTGGGGTTTTATCAAGAAACTTTTCCTTGTAAAAACTTTCTTTGAAATTACCACGTTTCAGCTTACTCCGAAAAGTTGTTCGTTTTGTTCTCCGTAAAGGCCAAGTTGTCTGTTTCTCCTTTTCTTCTATTTCCGTCATTCGCTCTTGATGGTGACTCTTATCTACATTCAAATACCGCACTCAGATTCTTCTTCCTCTTTCTATTTGCAAGATATCATGCTGTTTTTCATTAGTAAATAATTTCTTGGTTAGTCTCTCTCTCTCTCTCTCTCTCTCTCTCTCTCTCTCTCTCTCTCTCTCTCTCTCTCTCTCTCTCTCTCTTGTCATTCAATATCCCCTCCATCAGTCTCCGTTAATCACCTCTCAGTCTCATAGCTTCATCTCTTTATTATTCACTATCTATGTCAGTCACCATCTCTCAGCCACTTTCCATCTCTCCATTTGTCTCCATCTCCCCGTCTTTCTTCAATTCCGTTAGTCGTTATCTCTTCGTCTCTCTCTGTCTTCCCATTTTCCTACATTTCTTCTGTGCTACCTCTCGCAAGGTGAGCTTGGGTCAACCTTAGTCGCCCAAGAGGCACAAAATAAAAGCTCTATTCGTAAGTTTTTTGCTTGCCTGGCTGTCTGTGTCTTTCTATTTGCTTTTGTCTATCATAAATATGATATAGCTCAATCACGTAAGGAAGTTGAAAGTTAAAAGGTGGGAACAAGAGCTTATTGCCCCCGAAAACAAATAGTTAATTAAACTTAGGAGTATGTATAGAGGTTCGAAACGTATGTGACGTTTCTCCAACATATCATTCAGTTGACAGTTAAGAGTCGGGCCGAGGGCTGGAGCTTACGACTGCAAACCCAAATACGTATTTACATTTGTATAGAACAAGTTTGTGTTTTGACTACGAGAAGAAAAGCCAAAGTCCATGGACAACTAGGTAGCTGATTTTTCCACATACTGTATGTTGTATTCCTTCAACAACACGGGAACACCAAAAATTGATACAACTTCCAGTCACGCGAATGACTGCTGCAACTGAATTTGCATAGCCTCAAGACACCTCTGAAATCCTACACATTAGAAGCTTGCATCTTCACGTGACCAAGATCCATTTATCAGCCTAGCAAATCCGAGCTGCCTCTCTCGTGCCAGGGGCATTCGACGAGAAAATACCATGTTTAAAAGAATCGCAATATTTTTTTTTTTGGTGTGTGTGAGGTAATTCCAGCTGCCGGTGCCGAGGGGCTGCTGTTTAGCTGGGACACAACTCGATTTGCTTCTTATAATGAACGATGCTCTTTGCCTGATAGTGTGGGTAATCATCTTTGGTAGAATAACTTTTCGGTAGAATTGTAATTAGATGGTGGCTGCGCCAGAGTGATTTTTGTTGTTGTTTGGGTATTGTTTCGGTGTTTTTGTCGTTTCTTTAGTCACTATTTCTTCCATCCCTCTTTAATCTATTGCGAGTGAATTTCAGCACCATTTTTATACCAGTGTTCGTAAATTGAGAGAAAAGCATTTTAGCTACACACACACTCACCTGGCTATTGTAGGTTTCTTGTCCAGTGTGATTGTGATTTTTTTTACTGCTATATGTACTTGATTATTCACCTCTGATATAGTTTTACCAGCACTAATTTTACAATATTTACAATTATGTTCTTACACCCAAAACGTCTGAACCTCACCAGTGCAAATTATGTTTATGTTCATCTGAGTTATGAATGTTTTTTCTGGCGTTATACCTGGTTGTGTAGCGTAGCAATCCACGAATAAGAGTTGAAGCGTAGCAGAATATATTTTGTCAATTGGTTTCAAGAAAGCAGAATGATTTATACAACCGACCTACTTCTCTTTGATGATGACTTTCTCTCCCTCCTGAACTCTTGAAGATCTAACTAATGTTTAACGTGAAGAGTTTGGCTATAAATGTCACATCAAGAAAGAGCTTGCAAATCAAAACTGCATATGAGTTCAATAGAAGTCTGCCTGAGCATCGTCTGATAGCTTTTCTGACTCAAAATATGACGGATCACCAGGTTTAGCTCTGAAGATTCATCTGCTATTAATATATTTATTGTGCTCCTCTTCAAGAATATTGTTCAAATAGTTTTTGTGTTTACATAAAAGTTTCTTTTTCTTTTATTTACTGCAACAATATTAAATAATTTTTAAAATTTCTGAACATTTTTCCGTTTGTTTATGTAACTTTTTCCTGTTTTTGGAGATCTTGCCAGGATTTGAGATTCTCTGTTTTGCAATTTCTCCAGTAATTATTAAATGGCCTGAAACCATTTTAAGGAATAGCTGAGTCAAGTTCGTAAAGTCATTTTTATCTGTAATACTGAAGTCAGTTTCAGTAGATTTTTATATCCAGTAGGACAAGGGACAATGTATAATGTACTCAATGTGCTTACCACTTAATCATGAATGACACACTTCTGTAATACATGATAATATTTATCGCAAAAACGTGTCACCAGCCAGTGGCTTTGTCAAACCTGGGGGACCACTGTCACGGGTGTCTTGCTGTGTGTTTGTTAAAGCCTGTTTAGAGCCCCACAGTGAGGAGCATAAGGTCTGGAACAGTGAGGAGCATAAAGTCTGGAAGGATAACAAGGGTTTCCATTTCAGGGAAGGTAATTGTCGAAAAATGTAAGGATTTTCTTTTTCCTCGATTGGCAAAGATGTAGAGTCCCTTAGATCTGATGGGTATCTGTTCTTTAACAATTACTGCAACAAACATTGCAACACTCACTACAGAAACGATTACAACAAACATTGCAACAATTAAGATAAACGCTGCATCAATTAATACAACAACCATTGCAACACTCACTACAGAAACGATTACAACAAACATTGCAACAATTAAGATAAACGCTGCATCAATTGATACAACAAACATTGCAACACTCACTACAGAAACGATTATAACAAACACTGCAACAATTTATACAACAAAAGCTGCAACAATTAAAACAACAAACAATTAATACACTAATTAATACAACAAACAGAAACGATTACAACAAACACTGCAACAATTAATACAATAAATGCCGATTACAACAAACACTGCAACAATTAATACAATAAATGCCGATTACAACAAACACTGCAACAATTAATACAATAAATGCCGATTACAACAAACACTGCAACACTCATTACTGAAACGATTACAACAAACACTGCAACAATTAGTACAACAAACACAGCAACAATTAGTACAACAAATACAACAACAATAAATACAACAAACACGGCAACAGTTAATACAACAAACACAACAACAATTAATACAACAAACACAACAACAATTAATACAACAAACACTTCAACAAGTAATTCAACAAACGCTGCAACAATTAATACATCAAACACTGCAACAATTAATACAAACACTGCAACACTACAGAAACTATTGCAACAAACACTGCAAGAATTAATACAACAAATACAGCAACAATTAATCAACAAACACAGCAACAATTAATACAACAATTAATACAACAAACACTTCAACAATTCAACAAACGCTGCAACAATTAATACAACACACACTGCAACAATTAATACAACAAACACTGCAACAATTAATGCAACAAACACTGCAGCACAATAATAAAGTATTGCAACAAGCACTGCAACAATTATTACAACACACTGCAACACTACAGAAACTATTACAATAAACATTGCAACAATTAATACAACAAACGCTGCAACAATCAATACAACAAACACTGCAACAATTAATACAACGAACACTGCAACACTCAGTACAAATAAGTCATTGCAACTCATTGCAGTAACCCACTACAACTAATCACTACATTAGTAATTGCAGTAATAACTATAGAAGTCACTAAAAAATGTCACTGCAACAACTCCAGCATTCACTACAATAAATACCACGACATTAACGGCAAACAATACAACAATCGTTGCAACGATCACTTCAACAAACACAACAACAATTAATACAAACACAGCAACAATCACCGCGACAATCACTGGTGAGGAGAAGCTAGATGCAGTGAAGCCTTTCTCAGTACAACGTTTCGCTCACGGGTATTAAACGTCGTGCCAGTGAAGGTTTCCCTGACTCTTGTGTCTTCTCACAATTATTGTCATTTACGCCTCACTTTCTGTCCAACAATCACTACGGTGATGACATCAATAACCGCAGCAAACAATGCGACAAATATTTTAACAATCACTGCAACAACCGCTACAATAATTATGATAATCACTGCAACAACCGCTATAATAATCATGGCAACAATCACTACAACGACCGCTACAATAATCATGGGAACAATCACTGAAACAACCGCTACAATAATCATAGCAACAATCACTGCAACAATCATTACAATAACCATGGCAACAATCGCTGCAACAACCTTTACAGTATGACAACAATCACTGCGACAATCGCTACAATAATCATAGCAACAATCGCTGCAACAACCTCTACAGTATGACAACAATCACTGCGACAATCGCTACAATAATCATAGCAACAATCACTGCAGCAACCTCTACAGTATGACAACAATCACTGCGACAATCGCTACAATAATCATAGCAACAATCACTGCAAGAAACGTTATAATAATCATCGTCACAATCACTGTGTGTAATAATTCGCCATGAGACTACAATGACACCCGAGACACTCATCTATACAATCACTGCCACAATCATTCCATAGAAGGAATAACGGAAGCGCTGGAATAATTTACACAAATTCTTCATTGGCAGTAAAGAAAATATAGCATTGACTATTCATGTCACAAGACAACTAAAAAAAAATTATATGTAAATTGTCGCTAAAACATTGACGGTATATATTATTTTCGAAATATATTAACATAATATATGCACGACAAATGGATCCTTGAGGTTAGTGAAGAGAGACGAAAAAAAAAATAGGAGTCCCACCCTTTGATTTTTTTTTTTCATGGTAAGAAAAAATCAGCTTTACCAAACACGAGAAAACAAAAGGCCGTAACAAAAGCTGCCTGTATTGATGAGTCGTCGTGTGCCGCTAAGACTGTGTGAAGGGGTGGGCAGCGGTGGGCTAGGGTGGGCTGTTACCTTGTGGTGGGTGGGATTAGACGGCGACGCCTAGAGGTAAGTAAGTTTATTTAGGTCCAGTTACACATGAATACAGTTAGACAAATTATTATACAGATTAACCTAGGAAGTGAACCATAGTTAGAAGGGTAGACTGGGGTGGGCAAGGGTGGGCAAGGGTGCGCGAAGGATAGGTGAAGGTGGGCGGTGGTGGTTAGCTAGAGTGAGTTGTTTTGATCTTTAATGGGAATTGGTGGGTGGGGATGTATGGTGATGAGTGGGAATGGGCAGAGGCTGTGTGGTGACTGGACAGTAGTTGACGAGGGTGGGCAGAGGCTGTGTGGTGACTGGACAGTAGTTGACGAGGGTGGGCAGAGGCTGTGTGGTGACTGGACAGTAGTTGACGAGGGTGGGCAGAGGCTGTGTGGTGACTGGACAGTAGTTGACGTGGGTGGGCAGAGGCTGTGTGGTGACTGGACAGTAGTTGACGAGGGTGGGCAGGGGCTGTGTAGTGACTGGACAGTAGTTGACGAGGGTGGGCAGGGGCTGTGTGGTGACTGGACAGTAGTTGACGAGGGTGGGCAGAGGCTGTGTGGTGACTGGACAGTAGTTGACGAGGGTGGGCAGGGGCTGTGTGGTGACTGAACAGTAGTTGACGAGGGTGGGCAGGGGCTGTGTGGTGACTGGACAGTAGTTGACGAGGGTGGGCAGAGGCTGTGTGGTGACTGGACAGTAGTTGACGAGGGTGGGCAGAGGCTGTGTTGTGATTGGACAGTAGTTGACGAGGGTGGGCAGGGGCTGTGTAGTGACTGGACAGTAGTTGACGAGGGTGGGCAGGGGCGTGTGGTGACTGGACAGTAGTTGACGAGAGTGGGCAGAGGCTGTGTGGTGACTGGACAGTAGTTGACGAGAGTGGGCAGAGGCTGTGTGGTGACTGGACAGTAGTTGACGAGAATGGGCAGAGGCTGTGTGGTGACTGGATAGTAGTTGACGAGGGTGGGTAGAGGCTGTGTGTTGACTGGACAGTAGTTGACGAGGGTGGGCAGAGGCTGTGTGGTGACTGGACAGTAGTTGACGAGGGTGGGCAGGGGCTGTGTGGTGACTGGACAGTAGTTGACGAGGGTGGGCAGGGGCTGTGTGGTGACTGGACAGTAGTTGACGAGAGTGGGCAGAGGCTGTGTGGTGACTGGACAGTAGTTGACGAGAGTGGGCAGAGGCTGTGTGGTGACTGGACAGTAGTTGACGAGAATGGGCAGAGGCTGTGTGGTGACTGAACAGTAGTTGACGAGGGTGGGTAGAGGCTGTGTGTTGACTGGACAGTAGTTGACGAGGGTGGGCAGAGGCTGTGTGTTGACTGGACAGTAGTTGACGAGGGTGGGTAGAGGCTGTGTGTTGACTGGACAGTAGTTGACGAGGGTGGGCAGAGGCTGTGTGGTGACTGGACAGTAGTTGACGAGGGTGGGCAGTGGCTGGCTCATGTAATTACATATACAGCATCCTTAACATCAGCATATATGATTCAGTAATTTATTAATGCAAATTATTCTTTTTTTCATCTTCATCTTCCTCCTCCTCGTCCTCTTCTTCTTCTTCTTCATCTTCTTAATAGTATTAATAATAATAATAATAATAATAATAATAATAATAATATTAATGATAATAATAATAATAATAATATTAATGATAATAATAATAATAATAATAATATTATTATTATTATTATTATTATTATTATTATTAGTATTAGTATTACTATTATGATTATTATTGTTTTATTTGCCAAAAGGGTAAAAAAGCACTACAGAATGGGATGCATTCAGGTTTGATTCGAGGAAAGGGTGACGAATGCTTATACCCTTTGGAATGCATTAAAATATATATAAGATAAATTTACTAAAATACCATTTATTACACTTACTAAAACTATTAAAATCGCAAATACTCAAATATTTGCTTTTCTTTCAGTGAACTGGTGCAGAATATTTTCCTAAGTTTCTTGTCCTTGTGAACCTCAAGACTGACCCACCCCGTGGGTCAAAGACCCGAAAATTTAAATTAGATAAGTCAGAGAATAGCGAGTGCAAATCAATAGTGTGTTTTCACTTACAGATTCACGGGCCATTCTGACCACTAACGAAAGATATCTTGAAAGTGCTGCGTGTCATTCAGCTAGCAATGAATCATTCATAAATTATTTATATTGTTTTTTTATCAAAGTACCTGTGGCGGTTACATTAAGTTTGATCTATTCTGTAAGGAAATTATTTTATTCGCAAATAACACGCACGTATGAGAAGAAACTTCAAACGACGTTTTCGGTCCAGGACCTTTGTCAGTTCACATAGATGTGTTTTATTGATTGCAGAGTTTAATCGGAATGTGACCTAGAACCTCTACATAAATTTGTATTAGACTTGTGTCTGTTAAGACATATAGACAACCCCCTAAAGCGTTGCACTATTTACCATCGATAAGGAAACTCTTATCAGTGGAGTTCTTGAGCGAGGCAAGACATAACCTGCCGCTGCTGCTCACCTAGCAGTAACTAGGTGTCAATCGACTTGCGGGTCGTATCTTAGGAAGAGGATCGAATGGCACGGGGTCGACCAGAGTTCGTGATCCATCGGCGTTAATATTCCGGAGAATATCATCCTTTTAATTTTCGTCAATTTATTGATACATACAACCGTATTATGAATAAATACCCTTTGGTCAGGAACATACGAGCGTTGGAACGAAGAATAAGACTCGTGTTGACGTCTAGTTGCAATATTGAGAGAATTTGTATGGCAGATTACTAGTATGTATCTTGTTGCCTTGATGATGGCGAGGGGCTCAAGATTAAAGGAATGTGACCATGTGACTAATTTAAGACAAGTGGTCTGCACTTGTCACATATATTGGAGACCTTGTAGGCTATGTAATAAACTCATTGATATATAGCATTGCGTGTTGAACAGCATCGCTCTATTTCTACAGCAAAGCATGAAAAAGTCAACAACAACAAAAAAAATGGAGGCCTGGTCTGGGACCGGGTCCCGGGGGCGGAGACCCCAGGTCAATATACAAGTACTTTATAGATAAGCATCAAGGCGAGGTCACTGGTCAGTATCTGGAACTGGTATAAGCTCGCATAGCAAAAGCAGACCTTACATTAAATACTGTTTCCTCTATTAAATGTTTATCAAGTATTTGGTACATTACACGGAATAGACGGGGAAGAAGGAAGGGAGGGAGGAAGAGAGGAGGAGGAGGAAGGAAGGAAGAGAGGAGGAGGGAATAGAAGATGTGGGCAGATGTGAGAGTATTTTGACAATTAAGGCTACAGGTGTGATTTGAGATTGAACAATTTGGAGAAAACCCAAGAGAATAAAGGAGAAACAGTAGGAATAAGGAAGGGAGGTAAGTGGAAGGAGAACCAGATTCTATATTGAAGAGTGAGGGGAGTCAAGGAGATAAAGTAAACAATGAATAGGAAGAGTGTAGAAAAGGAGAGGAGGAGATCGAAAGTGAAGGAATGGGAAGGAAAGAGGTGAAAATGGAGATAATGAAACAGGTGGAAAGGGAGATAAGGAAAGAGGCGTAAAGGGAGATCGGGAAGGAATGGAGAAGGATATCAGGAAAGAATGGAGAAGGATATCAGGAAAGAATGGAAAGGGATTTGAGGAAAGAGGTGGAGATGGAAATGAGAAAAGAGGTAGAGAGGGAGATGAGGAAAACAGTGGAGAGGGAGACTAGGAAAGCAGTGGAGAGGGAGACTAGGAAAGCAGTGGAGAGGGAGACTAGGAAAGTAGTGGAGAGGGAGACTAGGAAAGTAGTGGAGAGGGAGACTAGGAAAGTAGTGGAGAGGGAGAGATGAGGAAAGAGAATGACCAGGTCTGTTAGTTTTATGACACACTGATTGTCACTTAAGATCATTAAGACAGTAATCCACCTAATTACTAACCATCAAGTTCCCTTTAATCCATAAAACTGGGATTAAACTCAGCTCTCTGGTCTGTTTACCAAGAGATGTTACCCTGGGTACATATTTCCTGTAGGGCCGGAGAGAGAGAGAGAGAGAGAGAGAGAGAGAGAGAGAGAGAGAGAGAGAGAGAGAGAGAGAGAGAGAGAGAGAGAGAGAGAGAGAAAGAGAGAAAGAGAGAAAGAGAGAAAGAGAGAAAGAGAGAAAGAGAGAAAGAAAGAAAGAAAGAAAGAAAGAAAGAATACATAGGAAGGACAGAAAGCAGAGAACGTCGAAGTATACACCGGGGCTATCTGCTAAGAGCTCTTCCAGTCCATCTAGAGTAAGGATTGTAGAGTATAATGTAGGAATATAGGTGTATAGGGCAAGAATAGTCAGACCAGGTATCTACAGGAGGCAGAGGCTACAGTTACCCCTTCTTAATTAGTGCTGTTTCTGTCACAACTACTCGTGTTACTTCACTGCAACTCAGAGAGCTGTGTGTACCAGTGATTCTTCTGGTTACCACCTGTTGTGTTACGACTAACACAGCCACCTACTGCCACCACTGTCAACTGACCCTTCTGATATAGTTGCTAAACAAGCATCACGAATCCGTTCATTTCAGTTTGCCTCAGCGAAGGATCTAATTGAATCCTAACTCGTTCTTAAATAACACTGCTTTCTTCGTGCTTACATAATCAGCTGGTAGTTTGTTCCATTCTGCTGCAATTCAGTTAACAAGAAAGCTTTGCTTTCGTTCCAGTTGAATCTTGTGACGAGTTATGGACTCATTTAGCACTTCAACGTTTCTTCCTCTTTAAGTTAAAGCCATTCAATATTTTAAGGGTGTAAATACGTTCTCTTTGTAGTCCTGAGAGAGAATAAAACGAGCTTTTTTCTTCATATGGTTTGTTTCTAAGTCATGAGAGAGAGAGAGAGAGAAAGAGAGAGACCACATTATTAGCCACAGAGTCAACAATTACCCCAACAACTCTGAAACATGAGCGAGTTCATACCTGTGACTTGACTGTGATATGTTTCAAGTACTTTTTCTATCTTCGCATCCTGTCCTGGAGCCAGGCACTATATTGGTTGTGTGTTTAACCAGAATGTCCTGTTGGCTGCCCGATGACCCAGAAGAGCTATTTACTACCTAGTTGACCTGTCAATTTACCATAGTAATAGTAAAGTTCCCTCCTTAATATTCCTTCACTTATTTCGGCAACATTTCTAATATCTGCTAACAGTAGGTTAAGGGGTCTTTGGCCAAGGTTGTTGACACACTGTTCTATTTCATCGTGCCTATGGCATCCTACGTCAGGAAGGATCACTCGCACGCTTTCCATCCCAGTGTACAGGATTTTCGTGCACTCGCAACCACCGTCCAACGCTCAGCCACCGGACGGCTAACCTAACGAAGGATCAGGTGAGTTACATGATTGAGGGATACGAGGGGAAGTGCTGGTGGTTACCTGACGAAGGAGCGGATAAGGGAAAAAGGGAAGGGAAGAAACGCTAAAGACGTCGTGCGTTTGGAATCTCAACCTTTAATATTGTTTTTTTCAGTGAACAAATCGCCAATACATCATAAAAAAAAAGTTATTGGTTTAAATGCAAAAAAAAAAATGTTATACATTTTAACATATAGATACAATTGTTTGTTATTCAGTAAAGAAGGTAATAGATAAAGGAATTAAAGAGAGGGAGGAGACGAGAGGTAGAGAGTGTGTGAGAAAAGAATGGGAGTGAGGGAGGTTGAAGAGGCTGGTTCATGTGGACATCTCAACTTGATACACTAATCACCTAACCTTTCCTATTATACCACCTGCAAAGCACAGCCAATAGAGAAAGTGAGAGAGAGAGAGAGAGAGAGAGAGAGAGAGAGAAAGAGAGAAAGAGAGAAAGAGAGAGAGAGAGAGAGAGAGAGAGGGAGAAAGAGGCAGAATAATTAATGTTTTGTTATAACAGATGGTCATACTGTCACACGAAACCTGCACGGAATAACACATGTTTCCTTGTCACTCTACCCGATTACCTTGTCACTCCCGGTGGATGTTGTGACCAGCCAAGGTGGAATGGCACTAGTGAGGAGGTAACTATACCACTGGTGGATGTTGTGACCAGCCAAGTTGAAATGGTACTAGTGAGGAGGTAACTATACCACTGGTGGATGTTGTGACCAGCCAAGGTGGAATGGTACTAGTGAGGAGGTAACTATACCATTGATGGATGTTATGACCAGCCAGGGTGAAATGGTACTAGTGAGGAGGTAACTATACCGCTGGTAAATGTTGTGACCAGTCAAGGTGGAATGGTACTAGTGAGGAGGTAACTATACCACTGGTAGATGTTGTGACCAGCCAAGGTGGAATGGTACTAGTGAGGACGTAACTATACCCCTGGTAGATGTTGGGACCAGCCAAGGTGTAATGGTACTAGTGAGGAGGTAACTATGCCACTGGTAGATGTTGTGACCAGCCATAGTAGAAAGGTGCTGGTCGACTCACACCACTTCACTCTTCTTCAACGCTTCATACCTCTGACCTGGTCAGAGGTAAGGCTTCCTTGTTGAATGCCTGGTCAACCAGACTGTTTGCCGTAGTGATCCGCATGTCCACCTGGTCATCACAACCCGTCTGTTCGGAAATATTCATTAGATCGTGACCCAGTTTCATTTCGATAATTCCATTATAATAACCACAGCTGTTAAATTTATTATAGCTTACAGTCCTAGGATCACCAGCCAACTTATCACGTCCAATTGCAGTTCTTTTCTTTTTTTTTTTTGCATTTCTCTTCAGCTATATTCCTGTCTATTATAAACACAGAGAAACGCTAAACTGGTACGAGTCATTTAGCACCTGGGAAAATGGGCAGTAATAACGTTTT
Organism: Cherax destructor; assembly: GCA_009830355.1. Taxonomy (NCBI): domain Eukaryota; kingdom Metazoa; phylum Arthropoda; class Malacostraca; order Decapoda; family Parastacidae; genus Cherax; species Cherax destructor. The sequence continues at coordinate 37,347 of WNWK01007483.1, read as the reverse complement.
ATCCAAGGATAGCGAGATCAAGATCCCTTTCTACTGTTTCCAGGATTCAACTGAAAAAGCCTGCTGTGAAGCCGATAGGTTTCAGTAATTAAGATGCCCAAGTGGTGCAAATGTGTCTTAATTCATCAAGTTGTCGGAATTGTATACCAACCATATGACATGACTCACGAAATCGTAATAACAGGATAGCAAACAAATCACGGAAGGGGTTTCGTGACTCACTCGCCATGGGTTCTAACCCCACCCGTTCTGTGTTTTGTTTAACCATGTGATATCCTTTCTGGTTTAAAGAACATTCCTATCTAGAGAACTAGAATTCCATGTCTCGCTACCTAGGTGCCTCGTTCGGCCTCAAGGATCTTATGTCACTGTGGGTGGCGAAAATTTGCCTCACGCCATCCCGGCAGCGGATTTTTATCAGCGTCAGCTGTCAGTGGGAACCTGCCAGGTAGGAACCTGCCAGGTAGGAACCAGCCAGGTAGGAACCAGCCATGTAGGAACCAGCCATGTAGGAACCAGCCATGTAGGAACCAGCCATGTAGGAACCTGCCAGGTAGGAACCTGCCAGGTAGGAACCAGCCAGGTAGGAACCTGCCAGGTAGGAACCTGCCAGGTAGGAAGCAGCCAGGTAGGAACCAGCCATGTAGGAACCATCCATGTAGGAACCAGCCAGGTAGGAACCTGCCAGGTAGGAACCAGCCAGGTAGGAACCAGCCAGGTAGGAACCTGCCATGTAGGAACCAGCCATGTAGGAACCAGCCATGTAGGAACCAGCCATGTAGAAACCTGCCAGGTAGGAACCATCCAGGTAGGAACCTGCCAGGTAGGAACCTGCCAGGTAGGAACCAGCCAGGTAGGAACCAGCCAGGTAGGAACCAGCCAGGTAGGAACCTGCCAGATAGGAACCAGCCAGGTAGGAACCTGCCAGGTAGGAACCAGCCATGTAGGAACCTGCCAGGTAGCAACCAGCCAAGTAGGAACCTGCCAGGTAGGAACCAGCCAAGTAGGAACCAGCCATGTAGGAACCAGCCATGTAGAAACCTGCCAGGTAGGAACCAGCCATGTAGGAACCAGCCATGTAGGAACCTGCCAGGTAGGAACCAGCCATGTAGGAACCAGCCATGTGAAACTGCAGGTAGGAACCATCCAGGTAGGAACTGCCAGGTAGGAACCGCCAGGTAGGAACCAGCCAGGTAGGAACCAGCCAGGTAGGAACCAGCCAGGTAGGAACCAGCCAGGTAGGAACCTGCCAGATAGGAACCAGCCAGGTAGGAACCTGCCAGGTAGGAACCAGCCATGTAGGAACCTGCCAGGTAGCAACCAGCCAAGTAGGAACCTGCCAGGTAGGAACCAGCCAAGTAGGAACCAGCCATGTAGGAACCAGCCATGTAGAAACCTGCCAGGTAGGAACCAGCCATGTAGGAACCAGCCATGTAGGAACCTGCCAGGTAGGAACCAGCCATGTAGGAACCAGCCATGTAGAAACCTGCCAGGTAGGAACCAGCCATGTAGGAACCAGCCATGTAGGAACCTGCCAGGTAGGAACCAGCCATGTAGGAACCTGCCAGGTAGGAACCTGCCAGGTAGGAACCAGCCATGTAGGAACCTGCCAGGTAGGAACCTGCAAGGTAGAAACCAGCCAGGTAGGAACCAGCCATGTAGAAACCTGCCAGGTAGGAACCAGCCATGTAGGAACCTGCCAGGTAGGAACCAGCCAGGTAGGAACCTGCCAGGTAGGAACTTGCCAGGTAGAAACCTGCCAGGTAGGAACCAGCCATGTAGGAACCTGCCATGTAGGAACCTGCCAGGTAGGAACCAGCCAGGTAGAAACCTGCCAGGTAGGAACCTGCCATGTAGGAACCAGCCAAGTAGGAACCTGCCAGGTAGGAACCTGCCATGTAGGAACCAGCCATGTAGGAACCAGCCATGTAGGAACCTGCCAGGTAGGAACCTGCCAGGTAGAAACCTGCCAGGTAGGAACCAGCCAAGTAGGAACCTGCCATGTAGGAACCAGCCATGTAGGAACCAGCCATGTAGGAACCAGCCATGTAGGAACCTGCCAGGTAGGAACCAGCCAAGTAGGAACCTGCCATGTAGGAACCTGCCAGGTAGGAACCTGCCATGTAGGAACCTGCCAGGTAGGAACCTGTCAGGTAGGAACCTGCCAGGTAGAAACCTGCCAGGTAGGAACCAGCCAAGTAGGAACCAGCCATGTAGGAACCAGCCATGTAGGAACCTGCCAGGTAGGAACCTGCCAGGTAGGAACCTGCCAGGTAGAAACCTGCCAGGTAGGAACCAGCCAAGTAGGAACCAGCCAGGTAGAAACCTGCCAGGTAGGAACCAGCCAAGTAGGAACCAGCCAGGTAGGAACCTGCCATGTAGGAACCTGCCAGGTATTAACCAACCATGTAGGAACCAGCCATGTAGGAACCAGCCATGTAGGAACCAGCCATGTAGGAACCAGCCAGGTAGGAACCTGCCAGGTTCCAACTTGAAAACCTCACGAGAGACTTAAGTACTTTCCTTCACGCTGGAAGAAAAAAATATACTATTTTTAACACAGGTCTCAGCACTGTGGCGCAACTTTGTCTCTTATATACTATCCTCTCATCTTTTGATGTGATGTTAAATTTTTTTATCAGATATACTGGAAATCCAGCTGAAAGCCTCGGTCATATACCCATAATATAGTTATGCGACTCAATAGATCAGCGTATTACTAAGATACGCATTTCTCAATACGGACGTCCCGGGCTTTATCCTTGGAGTGCCGTGTGTGGCTTAATGATTTGAATACTGGTGTGTGTGTGTGTGTACGCTGGTGATGGGTATCAGGAATCAGTATTTTAGTGTGGCGCCTCAGTTAACATGAATATATAGTAGGGATGTGCAGGAGTATCGGTTTCGGTATCGGCAATTTTTATGGTATAGGTATCAGTTAGAAAACCTTGTGACTCAGATGAGTCACAGGGAAGTTAGGAAGTATTTCTTCAGTTATAGAGCTTAAGATGAGGTATGATAAATCTCACGGAGCAGGGAGAGAGTGACCCAGTACGGACCAGTGAAGAGTCGGGCCAGGAGCTGTGAATCGACACCTGCAACCACAATTAGGTGAGTACGATTAGGTCTTGAGTACACACACACACACACACTCACACATGACATGACAGAGGGGATAGATTCAGAGTTGTCTGTTCGCAGACGATGTGAAGCTAATGAAGTTTGGGGAAGGACAAAGAAGACCGCAAATGGAGTACAGGCTAGGAGGTCAAAACTCACTTATGGAAAAGGATCTTGGAGTGAGCATCATACGAGCACAGCCAAATAACGGCTGTAGCATATGGGTGCCTGACAAACCTAAGAATAGCGTTTCGACATCAAAATAAGGAGTCATTCAAGGCACTGTACATTGTCTACGTCAGGTCCATACTGGAGTACGCAGCACTAGTATGGAACCCATACCTGGTCAAGCACGTCAGGAAATTGGAGAAAGTGCAAAGGTTTGCAAGAAGACTAATCCCGAAGCTAAGGAGTATGTCCTACCATGAGAGGTTAAGGGAAATGAACCTGGCGACACAGGAGGATTGGAGGGATAGGGGGGATATGATAAAGACATATAAAATACTGAGAGGGTTTTACAGGATGTTTCAGAGATGGGACATAGTTACAAGGGGTCACAGCTGGAAGTTGGAAACTCATATGAGTGGCGGGGATGTTAGGAAGTATTTCTTCAGTCATAGAATTGTCAGGAAGTGGAACAATCTGGAAAGTGATGTAGAAGAGGCAAGATCCATACCCAGCTTTAAGAAGAGGTACGATAAAGATCATGGAGAAGGGAGTGGACCAAGTAGCGACCAGCAAAGAGGCGGGGCCAGAAGTTATGAATCGACCCCTGCAACTACAACTAGGTGAGTACACACACATTAAGTTGCAGGCGCGCGGGCACGCGTGTTCCGTGCCAGGAGTGATGTTGATCTCCAGCGAAGTGTAACACAAAAAAAAATATCTCGTCTCAACGACACACTCTCCTTGCTACTTGTCCACATTACATGCACGAGTTAGTATCGACTTGCAAACCTGAAACGCAAGAATTGATTGAGTACATGTGAATAAATAAAAAACGAGTACATAAGTATAGATTTTGCGTGGGAGCTCTCACGCATTCTCCTGTCGCAACTGAAATCTTGCCGAAATTGCCGATATCTCTGCAACACGATTTGCCACACTTTAACGAAATAATATTGAGCGGAACGGCGGAGACTATGTTAATACATGTTATGACGGCCAGCCGCGGGTAGCGGGGTGACCATCGGCAGTGTACAAGGCTACCTCGGGTGGGGGTTATGACCTGACCAAACCCTCCTCTAAGTCACGCGCGAGAATCCTGAGTCATGAACTGGTGACCCAGTGAACCTCGTGCATCTTGACAGGAGCACGTTTCATGGAATAATGGCTCAGTAAACCCCGAGGACTTCGACAGGAGCAAGTGTTTTTTACTAGTGACTTAGTGAATTCCGAGGATGTTGATAGGATCTTCGGTTGCAAGTAACTGAGTACACGTCTAGGACTACTACATGAATCTGTGTCATGAACTAGTGTCTCAATGAACTCTGAGTATTATGAGAAGAACTAGTGACCTAGTGACTTAGCAAGGCTCTAAGAACACGATAGGAACCTATGTCATGAACTGTTAACCCAGTAAGTCCCGTAGAACGTGAATTAGTGACCTGATAAATCTCGGAGAACACGACAGAAACCTGTGTCATGAACTACCAACCCACTCCTTGGGAAGCATTGCAAATGGGGTTGGGCAAATATTTTTGTAAGTGGGTTTGGGTTTGAGAAGGACCTGCCTAGTATCATAGTTCACCTGCAGTATTCCTCCTCCCTTATGTTCTTCATTGATCCCCGACGACGTTTTGTTGTTCTAGACTATTATACTATACATAAAGAATCTTACAAGAGATGACACAAGCCTGAAAGTTTGGCTTGAATATCCTACTGGGCCATTCTTCAAATTCCTATCGATTAGCCACTTAGGAAAATTTTGCATAGTGTCAGAATTTGAATATCATCGCCACTTGCTTTACTCACGTCCATTTTGAGTAAAAAAAAAAAAAAAACTTAATGGATTTATATTTCAGCTGAAAAAAAAAATCTTGTTCTGTACTTCAAACATTCCTCTTCGTCCTAAATGGAAAACAAAATTGAAAGGAAACTGTCATTTTTAATTTATATTTTTCTCTCCAAAAATCACTGTATAAAATTTATGGCAATGCCAATACTGTAATTCCGCTTATTTCGTGTTTTTGACTGGACAATTTGCCCCTCTTCTGTGGCATTTTCTGAAAATGAACTTGAAGTCTGACGTCATCACATTATTGACCAATATATTAAATTTAAGAAAGAGATCAAATAAGCATACATACAGCACTATAATATCATGCAGATAAGACCTCAATGAAAAGATTTACACCTTTACTCTATCTTGCAGTTATTCATGGTAAGTTATTGATATCTAGTCACAGCAAGTAGAAGACTCGTCCAAAATATCAATAAAACATCTTGTAATACGTTCAACTCTACATGCCTTTGCATGACTTCCTCCAGATGTCCCTTGCCTGGTAGACACGTTTTTTTTTTTTTTTTTTTTGAGTGCATAAGTGTACGATCTTCGCTTCGAAAGAAAGTGATCCATCCTCTCATTATCGACATTTGTATCTGCTGTGGGCTTCTCATACATAACCACCACAAACTACAATATTACTTATAAATCATCCTCATTATCTCTCTGTGGAAGCTGACTGAGAGCGCTCCACACCACATCAGACACGATCGTAAGTGTTCCACACCACATCAGACACGATCGTAAGTGTTCCACACCACATCAGACACGATCGTAAGTGTTCCACACCACATCAGACACGATCGTAAGTGTTCCACACCACATCAGACACGATCGTAAGTGTTCCACACCACATCAGACACGATCTTCATCTCTTAAGTAGATTTGCTCCTACTAATTTCAAGGGAGAGCGGAATACCATTGACTCACTTTCAAAGTGTCTTCTTCGCCAGCTCAAGCACTAGCTCTTACAGGGATCACACCAGATATGGAATTGACTTCAAAATGTCAGTTATTTGCCTTGATCACCATTATATTTTTACGCGTCATTACTACATGTTTGAAAATTACATGCATATCTTGCACTGTTTTACCCAAGACAGTGATCTGGTCTCTGGTGTCTGTTCTCTGACGATGATTAACTGACGACAAGCTTGTAGTATTATCCTTATCATTTAGATATGCTGAGCTTCTAGTATGACTTATTATATATATATATATATATATATATATATATATATATATATATATATATATATATATATATATATATATATATTTTTAAAATATAATGTATATGTATATATATACGTATATGTCGTGCCGAATAAGTAAAACTTGCAATTTTTGCTTAAATAGCAACGCACTTCTTGCCGAATAGGGCAAGCGAAAATTTGTCTATGCAGTAATTTCGCAAAAAATCATTCTGAATCTACTTGATGTGCTGTTGGAGTGTGAGCAAAGTAACATTTATGAAGGGATTCAGGGACACCGGCAGGCCGGACTTGAGTTCTGGAGATGGGAAGTACAGTGTCTGCACTCTGAAGGAGGGGTGTTAATGTTGCGTGTAAGCACGCCTCTGGCAAGACAGTGGAGTGAATGATGAAAGTTTTTCTTTTCTGGTCCACCCTGCCTTGGTGGGAATCAACCGATATGTTAATAATATATATATATATATATATATATATATATATATATATATATATATATATATATATATATATATATATATATATATATATGTGAGCGTGTTAGATAGGAGTGAATGGAGACGAATGGTTTTGGGACATGACGATCTGTTGGAGTGTGAGCAGGGTAACATTGTGTGAAGGGATTCAGGGAAACCAGTTAATTGATTTAGTTGGACTTGAGTCCTGGAAATGGGAAGTACAATGCCTGCACTTTAAAGGAGGGGTCTGAGATAGTGACAGCTGGGAGGGACTTTTCTCAGCTGTAGTATCTGAGCTCCTCTGCAAAGACAGTGATTATGTATGAGTGTGGTGAAAGTGTTGAATGATGATGAAAGTTTTTTCTTTTTGGGGATTTTCTTTCTTTTTGGGTCACCCTGCCTCGGTGGGAGACGGCCGACTTGTTGAAAAAAAAAAAAAAAAAATATATATATATATATATGTCGTGCCGATTAGGTAAAACTGGTCAATTAGCAAGAACTCATCTAAAATTAAGTCCTTTCTAAAATTTTCTCTTATACGTTTAAAGATATTTTTTTTTCATTTATGTTAATGTAAGAATTTATAATTTTGTACCAAAGAGAAACTTTGAAAACCTACCTAACCTTATTACAAAAAGCGCAATTTAATTTAGCCTAACCCAACTAAATATATTTTAGATACGTTAACATTAATTTAATAATAAACAAACACTATGAAATATATTTTTTTCGTTATGTTTAGAATGATTTTGGCGAAATTATTGCATACACAAATTTTCACTTGTCTTATATGGCAAGAAGAGCGTTGCTATTTAAACCAAAATCGCAAGTTTTACCTAATCGGCACGACATATATATATATATATATATATATATATATATATATATATATATATATATATATATATATATATATATATATATATATATATATATATATATATATATATATATATATATATATATATATATATATATATATATTTCTTTCTTTCAACATGTCGGCTATTTCCCACCGAGGCAGGGTGGCCCAAAAGAAAAACGAAAGTTTCTCCTTTTACATTTAGTAATATATACAGGAGAAGGGGTTACTATCCCCTTGCTCCCGGCATTTTAGTCGCCTCTTACGACAAGCATGGCTTACGGAGGAAGAATTCTGTTCCACTTCCCCATGGAGATAAGAGGAAATAAGAACAAGAACTAGTAAGAAAATAGAAGAAAACCCAGAGGGGTATATGTATATATATGCTTGTACATGAATGTGTAGTGTAACCTAAGTGTAAGTAGAAGTAGCAAGACGTACCTGAAATCTTGCATGTTTATGAGACAGAAAAAAGACACCAGCAATCCTACCATCATGTAAAACAATTACAGGCTTTCGTTTTACACTCACCTGGCAGGACGGTAGTACCTCCCTGGGCGGCTGCTGTGTCATGTGCAAATGAATTGTCTGTATATTTAGCGTTCTGTTGATCTTTAGGAGCCTAGTGCGAGCCAGAGACGAGTGGAAACGTTGGTCACGTTTCCCCCTCCACCTGTTGCCCCCGTTTCCCCTATCAAGTTGAGGAAGTTCTGCCACACGTGGGGGACGAGTGTCTGACCTCTTAACTAAGGTGCCGGTCTAATAGCGTCTCCCCGAGCCAGATGAATGCCAGTCAGGAGGAAGCGAGCAGCCAGGTAAATGGCACTGCTGGCAATGCTAGGAGAGGCAAGTGTCGATCGTGTTTACAGCTTCGTTGTCTCAACTCTAATGGTTTCCTCCGCAAACATGGTAGCTGCCCGGGTTCAGGATGTCCTCTGTGGAAAGTGATAACCCAGAGCCACTTCAGGCACCTGAACCCACTCCAACAGATCTCATCTCATCAGATAATATCTAGGAAGCAATTAAAGAAACAGGTACCAGGACACTCACACATATTCCCAAAGCAGCCCGTCCACACGCAGCTGGGAAACTTACGGACCTCTAAATAAAAGTAAACGATGGTTCTGCTATCCTAAATGCTCCACCAACCATCAAGGCATAGCACAACTTGCTACTTTTTAGCAATGTCTGCTTAGCTGTGCCGGAAAGAAGGGAAAAGTGGCTAGCCTCAATGATCATTAAATCCTTAAGAGACTTTCCTAGAGCTGATAACCTCATTCACCTTCCCCATCAATACAAAAATGGGAGAGGCAGAACCCCCACTCACTCTACTGACAGCAAAAAATCAGAGTCCAAGTGAGCAAGAAAATTGAAGAGGGTAACACAGTGGGAGCAATCAGAATTATCACCAGTGAAGATACAGTTACCCCCAGGGATGCTGACACTGCTGAAGCACTTAGAGGAGCGCCCTGCCAGGGAAACCAGGGGCACCAGCAGTTCCAACATCACTGTCCCCTCTGTGGAACCACTGATTGTGCAAGACTCGGACATTTACAAAGCAATAATGGCATTCCCGTCCGGCTCTGCTGGGGGTTACACTGGAATAAAGCCACAACATTTAAAGGAAATGGTTAATCCAGTTATCGGGAAGATTGCAGAGACACAACTTTCAGAGATCACAAGGTTCGTCAACAATTCCTTGGCTGGTCTGATTCCTGACGAAATTAAACCTTTCTTTTTTGGATCATCACTTTGTGCCCTTAAAAAGAAGGATGGAGGAATTAGGCCAATCGCAGTGGGCAACACTTTTCGCCGCCTAGTTTCTAAAGCTGCTGTCAGAAGTATTCACGCAGAGGCAGCCATCATGCTTCAACCAAACCAGCTTGGCTTTGGGGTCTCTCAAGGAAGTGAAGCAGCAGTTCATGCAACAAGGGCGTATATCAACAACCTGCCTGAGGACAACGCAGTGGTTAAATTAGATTTCAAGAATGCATTTAATCTCCTGAAAAGAGACGTAGTATTAGCAGCCGTACAAGAACATTTCCCAGGTCTCTTCCCTTTTGTTTCAGCTGGATATAGCAAGGAATCAATGTTCCTGTTTGGAGAGCATGAAATCACATCATCAGAGGGTGTCCAGCAAGGTGACCCTCTCGCACCATTTCTCTTCTGTATAGCAGTTAGGGAAATCACAGTCAGACTGACCAGTGAGCTAAACATCTGGTTCCTGGATGATGGCACACTAGCAGGTACAAAGGAGTCCCTTCTAGATGATCTTATACAGGTGATGTCACGGGGACAGGAAATGGGTCTCATCCTGAATCCATCCAAATGTGAAATCATCTCAGTCAATCAACAAGTGATAGATGCAGTGATATCAAAACTACCAGGAGCAACAGTCATTGCCCCTTCTAATAGTGTCTTGCTTGGAGCACCTCTGGGAAGCGATGCCATTGACACAATTCTCAGGAAGAAACTAGAAGAATTGAGGAGAATGGAACAACGAATAGGCAATCTTGACACCCATGATGCCTTGTATCTTCTCACAAATTTCTTGAGTCTGCCCAGGTTGACATATTTCCTAAGATGTGCTCCTTCATATGATAACCCTATACTGCACGAATATGACAGTATCCTGAGGCAGATCTTTACTAAAGTACTTAACCTTACTCTAGAAGATGGGCAGTGGGACCAAGCTACACTCCCAGTCAGACTAGGAGGCATTGGTGTCCGCAAGTCATCACAGATTGCTCTACCTGCTTTCCTATCTTCATGCATTGCATCCAGAGGGCTGGTAGCAGCAATTCTCAATGAACATCTTAGGGACACGATTGGAATCCATGACCAAAAGGTCGTTGATGGAGCCAGGATCTGGGATACTCTAACAGGCTCTGAAACCAGGCCTGCTCCCCCAACAACTACAAACAGTCGCACTGGGATGGCCTAATAGTATAGAATATAGCCTCAGCAATGTCAGGGAAGGATAGAGCCCGCCTCCTTGCAGTGAGAGCTCCTCATGCAGGGGACTTTCTTTTAGCTGTTCCCAACTCCAGCCTTGGCACACGCCTCGACCCACAGACCATCCGCATTGGTGTTGCCCTTCGACTTGCCGCCCCTATTCTCGCCGAACACAGGTGTATTTGTGGCAGTGAAGCAGCAGACCGATTCGGGTACCATGGTCTTATGTGTCGTAAATCCGAGGGAAAGATTGCAAGACATGAAGAGGTAAATTACATTATCAAGAGGAGCCTCACAACAGCCGGATGCCCAGCAGTAAGGGAGCCACCCCAACTATGCAGATCTGATGGCAGCCAAAAGCATCCAGATAGTATCACCCTTCAAGCCTGGACAGACGGCAAGCAGGTGGTGTGGGACTGCACATGTGCATCTACCTTGGCTGATACCTATCTCCAATATACCAGGGAGGAAGGAGGGGCAGCTGCCACCTTCAGGGAGTCCCAGAAGTCGAGAAAATATGGAGAACTTGCCCATCATTATATGTTTGTTCCCATAGGCTCAGATACCCTTGGCTCATGGGGAAAGAGTGCATCTAAGTTCCTCAAGGAGCTGGGCAAAAGACTTAACAGGGGAACTAGGGATCCCAGGGCAGCTAGTTTTCTCTTCCAGCGACTCGGCGCTGCTGTTCAGAGGGGTAATGCATGCTGTATTCTGGGCACGTGCCCCAGCTCGGAGGAGCTGGATGAGATTTTCGCATTATAATCAGTGACAAACATGTAAAAATATGTACTAGACATGTATCTCTTACACCTCGTGTACTGTATATGCCATCTTTATATAAACAATGTATCTCTTAAATCTTTTGTACCATATTATGAGCTTTGCTCAGACCTCTGCAACACAATTGTCCTCAAAGGTTTGTTAAGTTATACCATGAATTAAGGAAAGATCCTGGACTTCACCTTACGAAACAGACAAAGCAAATGCTATAGTAATTATGGACAAGGTAGGTTACAGGGGGACAATGAACATGTTCTTGAAGACAGGAGTACTTACGTCACATACGGATCTACTTGAGAGAAAGAATGTGCGCATGTGTAGAGAACGTGTGACGTGAAGCTGACTTCCTGGGTAGACTAATGATAAGTTGGGATGATATATATCTGTGAAGGGTATGAATTTGAAAAGGACCTCCTAGCAAGGGCTAGTATGCCTGCAGCAGTGATCATCCATGCTATGACCTGTTGTTATGAATGAGTTCCGAGATTAACTATGTTGACGTTGTTCTGGTGGAATGGTTGGATATTCATGAATCAGATCAGTACGACTTAGATTCAAACCACCCTATGAAGTTTTTTAAATGTTGAAAGGTAATTTGGTCAAACAGACTAGTCTATTCATGATTTTAAGGAGATATTGTTTGGAATGGCATTGACAGCATTCTGAATGAAATATCAAGTCGGATACTGTATTACCTCCATGGGGAGGTGGAGAAGAATCCTTCCTTCGTAAACTATGCGTGTCGTATGAGGCGACTGAAATGCCGGGAACAATTAGCAATTGGGGTCACTCTGCCTTACTGGGAAATGGCTGGTGCGTCTTTGTACTTAATTAAATGGCTGTGGATATTTCAGTGTAGAACACAGACTTTCTTCAAATCGTTCGCTCTGCTGGCGAATTGGTGTTCAGAAATGTGTTTGGAGGTCTGGATGTCTCGCCCATATGTATTTAATTTCAGTCCTTGCATGTGTATACCTCTGCAAAGGATTGAACCTGGTTGTGTCTATTAGTGGTGATATCCTCGATTGTAGTGAATGCAGTGACAGTAACTTGGAAATCAATGTTGGAGAGAATGTTGGAGACGTGTCTGGCAATGGAGTTGGTTGAAGACTTTATTTGGATGCGTGTACTCACCTATATGTGATTGCAGGCGTCAATTCATAGCTCCTGGGCCCGCCTCTTCACTGGTCGATAATAAATCACTCTCTCCCTACTCTATGAGCGTTATCATACCTATTCTTAAAGCTATGTATTGAACTTGCATCCACTACTTCACTCTCCAGATTGTTCCACTTCCTGGCAACTCTAAGGCGAACGACATACTTCCTAACACCTCTATGACTCATGAGTTTTCATCCTCCAGTTGTGTTCCCTTGTTCCTGTGTCCCATCTCAGAAACATTCTAACCCTGTTCACCTTGTCAATTCCTCTCTGTATTTTATGCGTTCTTATCATGTCCTCCCTATCCCTCCTATCCACTTGTGTCAACGCTGCTGTCTGCAGTACTGACCAGCCGCTCGCTACCCCTCACTCATGGTTCCAATAAAACACCCACTTTCAAATTAAATTGTAAATTTTTAGACCTTATCATACTTTTGGAAATCTTGTTATACTCTTGTAGGGACGTTCAATGACTATCATGCACAATGACCGCTGACAAAATCCTAGAGCCGTTATAAATGCACTTCTTCACCTAGTTGTGGTTGCAGGGGTCGATTCACAGCTGCTGGCCCCGCCTCTTCACTGGTCGCCGCTACTAGGTCCTCTCTCTCACTGCTACATTAGTTTGATCATACCTCTTCTTAAAGCTATGTATGGATCCTGCCTCCACTACATCACTTCCCAGACTATTTCACTTCCTGACAACTCTCTGACTGAAGAAATACTTCCTAACATCCCTGTGATTCATCTGAGTCTTCAACTTTCAACTGTGTCCCCTTGTTGTTGTGTCCCATCTCTGGAACATCCTGTCTCTGTCCATCTTTTCGATTCCTCTCAGTATTTTATATGTCGTTATCATATCCTCCCTGTATCTCCCTCTCCTGTCCTCCAGGGTCGTGTGTGTGTGTGTGTGTGTGTGTGTGTGTGTGTGTGTGTGTGTGTGTGTGTGTGTGTGTGTGTGTGTGTGTGTGTTGCAAGGTGATTTTGAGTTATGGTGAAGGTTAATTATGAACAGAACAAATGTGTCCATCTTCGGGTCTGGGTCTTAATGAAGTCACTTGGAGTAAGAAAGTGACATTCGCTGTAACTAAAAAGTTTTCGGCAGCGTCATAATCCAACCTGAATTATTATTTCTTTAGTGTTTACTGCCAAATAATGAGCCACAAAGTTCTTCTTAATGTGTTGCTTCCGAATGTTTTCATTCACATTTAGACGTTTAGTGTGCTAGAAACTAGAATTATATTGGAGAGTTTTCCTGGTAAAGATGTGAACGTGTCCTAAGAATTCGGCTTACAATATTTTTCAAATGGTTAAAACACGCCTCTTTTACAAATATAAGCAAACTGCTCCCATATTAGCAGCCTCTCCCGTTACACCAATCGCAGGAAATGTAATTTCTTGAAACGGTCTAACATCCGGTAATCCTTGAAGCTCCAAACACCATTCCGAATATTAGCGATTACCGCCCTTAGTGATACAACGTGGCTATACACTATCTTGCCTTCTAAAACGGTTTTATTGTTACGTGCTGCCAGAAGTCTTACCTTTCTGGCTGTGTTTAGTCCCAACAGGGTAATTTCTGGCCACGGAAATGACTTGTTTTCATAGCTTCACTTAAGTCATTCCCAGTGTCCAGTTGCTGGAGGGTTAGGAGGGTGACGGAAGGGAGGGATACCAGAGGTAAACTGGAGAGCAGCGAAGCAAGAGGAGGGAGACCAGAGGTAAACTGAGAGCAGTGAAGCAAGAGGAGGGAGACCAGAGGTAAACTGGAGAGCAGTGAAGCAAGAGGAGGGAGACCAGAGGTAAACTGGAGAGCAGTGAAGCAAGAGGAGGGAGAGCAGTGAAGCAAGAGGAGGGAGACCAGAGGTAAACTGGAGAGCAGCGAAGCAAGAGGAGGGAGACCAGAGGTAAACTGGAGAGCAGTGAAGCAAGAGGAGGGAGACCAGAGGTAAACTGGAGAGCAGTGAAGCAAGAGGAGGGACACCAGAGGTAAACTGGAGAGCAGCGAATCAAGAGGGAGAATACTGAGAAAGGGAAGAGAAGGGACAGGTAGATGCTTACGGAAGGGTGTGCTAAAATAGAATAGGCATAGGAATGGGTCAGGTCAGGCTGAGTAAAAATATTTTGTTTTGCCCCAAACAACTTAAGAGACCTCACCTAACTTTGCTGAAATGAACGTAATTTATTTTAACCTAATTCTTCTAACCACGTGATGAATTAGTTACAATTTATGCAATATCAATTTGTTCTGTTTTGTTATGTAATATCAAAATATGCTTTATTGTTATGTTCGGATTGATTTTCGCAGAATTATTGCAAAGATTTTCACTCTGCAAAGATTTTCACGACTGTTTTTTAAGCCAAACTATCCATTTCGGTTTAGTCGCCACGATATATGCATGCAAACCAATTGCAACAATGCAAAACAAGTCACCAGGTAATGGAAAAGCACTAGCTCTAGGTCATTCGCACTTCCATGCTTCGCCAGGAGATAAGCAATGTTGCAAGAGTTGCAACAGGTAGATTGAGGGGAAAGACTGTCTCAGAGAAAGGTGTCTCACACCTGGCTTGTCCTCTGAAAGAGGAGGAATTTTGAGTATAACTATAAAAAACAAATTTTACTTTTCACAGTGCCCTGGATTATGCTCTAAGTATTTTCCTTCAGACTAAATGAAATGGGAAAATAGGTTTGAGAGCATGCAGAGATGTGTAACCTAGTGCCTTGTACCCTAGTTAAAAAAAAATATGAAGCAAGAGTCAAAGCTTGAGCGTTCTCGTTTTTACTTAACGGAGACTACGGGGAATGTCTCACGCAAACCTTTAAGATACTGAACACATTGATGAGCTCAAACACAAATAAACATTTGATGAGCAAAGAAAGTCAATAACGAAAAAAACATGGAATGCAGTTGACAAACAAGAGGGCTACACAAATGTGTTAAGATTTTTGCAAGTTACAATTCAGTGAAATAGGCTATACACAGACGGTGAAGGTGCTGGACAAGAACTTTGCATTTATCAAATTAACATCAGTACTAGGCAGGGAAAGGCTGTGGTTAACTGAGGAACTCCTTAGGACGAACACTTGACAGTGAGCTACGTAGAGCATAATATTAGTACCTGGACAGAATTAGAAGCAATGAGACTAAAGTTAATCCTTAGCTGTCAGTCTCAACATGGACTGTAGGATTGCCTCTTGTAATTTTTTTTCCCCATACACTCTCATACGTTTATTTAAGCTGCTTCTCATACTAAGCATCACCTTTCAGTGTCCCGTACTTTATATTGCCCGTTTTCAAGAGTACGCATGAGCAAGAGGTTAAGGATTGATAAATTAGACACATGTGCAACGTTTGGGTATCTTTATTGAGGAAACGTTTCGCCACACAGTGGCTTCATCAGTCAATACAACAGAGAATGGTGGAGAACCATTCTTTGTATGGGCTGATGAAGCCACTGTGTGGCAAACTTCCTCAGTAAAATACCCAAATGTTGTACATATGTCTAATTTATCAACTTGTCGGCTCTCTGAACCATTCATCTACAGAATAAGGATTATTTGTGTTAATAAACTGTGTTCAATCTCTCAGGGCTATTCGGAAAAAGGATTATTGGACGCTTGATCTTTCGTTTGATAATAACGAGATACGTGCCATCTAATTACCTGCAATCCGCCTGTTACAAAAAGGGCGATATCTATAAAATATAGACATCCCCAGAGAATACTAGAAGGTCTTCCCCTCTAGCATTCAGCCTGTTTCTGGTTTTTGTAACAAGTCAGAATAGGATCAGGTTTAGTTATCCCTTGAATTGAATGAAATATTAATAGAGTTTTGGGATTACAACAAGGTGATAATAATCAAACGAAATAAAATTTGAGATCTTTAATACAAAAGGTGTCTAGGTGGATAATAAGTTTAGGATATCTCTTGTAGTCCAATATTGAATTGTACATATGGTATAGTGCTGAGGGCACTTGTGGAGAAAATTCTCCAAAGGAGGGGGGTATGCGCCCTTACTACCCTTGTTAAGGGTCCTCACCCTTTCCTCCCTTAGGAAGGGGCCAGACGAGGCGAGTCTGGGTGCATAAACAAAATAACTCATTCCAGATGTACTGACCACAGTGTGTCACGTGGTCTGACCAAGTAGCAGCGAGTGTATGTGACTTAATAGAGATTTGAGATAAATGTAACTCTTTGCCGTAACAGGAAGATTACAGTAAACTGTTGTATTAGTTTCTACACTTGAAAATTACAATCATGTGTTCCAGTGATTGAAATTTAGGAACACAAACATTTTAATTGCCACTTGTAGCAATTGTTGAAATTGTGCTGACCTCAGCATGCCAGACCCACGAGACTGCAAGAGGCACCACGAGGGGTTAGATTGAATACGAGCTCCGAAGAGGTCATACGACGCAAGGGGTCATACGGCGCGAGGCGACGTAACTCAACAAAGACATTAGTCGTACGCGTCCGTTATTCTAATTTAATCTCTACTAACGTCGGGAAATAAGATAAGAACTCTGTTCCAGCGTGTTTAGTGAATAAAATCGCGGTATATTCAGAAGTGTGCGCAGCTTTTGATTGTTGCCAAAAGACAAACGTAGAGACAATCGCAAGTGAACTCCATCGAAACAAGACGGTGACTCATCAGCGACATTCTACAATCAAGACAGCATTTCCGCCGTATATGGTGGAGCCAACACCATCGCTCTCGTTACAAGAGCAAGGTATGTTTTTGTGTTCTTGTCAGACAGGGAACTGCGCAGTTCTTGTATTTCAAGAACATCAAAATTTACCTATTGACGGCGGTTATACGTGGACTTTTAAGTCCAAACACGTGAGTAAACCGCCTTTCAGTCCATCAAGACTGAAATATGGATATATGCTCCTTTGGGGCAATAATTATACTCACTTGATGTTTACCTTACAGCCCTGTGGAGAATGAGGCCATAGATGGATCCCCCTGAGAAGGTGTTGGGGATGGCTGCGACATCTTGGATTCATCAATAAGCTAAGTAGCAAGTTACAGTACATTATCGTAGGAGCACATTACTCCACAGCACTTTTCGTACAGTACAAATCGTGAGTACTTTACTATGATGAGATATACCCTTAAATACTAATAATATAAATATATACAAGTGTATTGATGTGTATGTGTGCTCAAAGTCTCAATAAGACTTGACTCCAAATAGACTTAAATAATGACTGACAATAAGTCCTCAAATAAACTATCTTCTCGACCATAAAAACAGTTAGCTTGTACAAAATGACGAAACATTCGCCAAACAGCAATAATGTACCAAGCAGCCGCACAGCTTCAGGAACAAGGAGACAAAATAAAGACCCTAACTGAGGACCATCAGCAGATCCTCCATAAAAGGCATAAAGCTCCCTTAACACTGAATCTAATTTTAGCATAACCAAATCCCCGACGACGGTGCGTAGATGCCACACAAAGTAAGTCAGAAGCTTCAGCTTGGGACCAGGGTTGAAGAGTGTCTCCACGACACACACAACCTCTGCTAAACGTCAAAATTACTAAGTCTGAACGAGAGGTACGTTTTCAACTCACCAGCGAAACCATACTCTACCAAAACAGTCTTAATAATGAACAAACAGCCAGAGACGAGAGAGAGATCCCTGGTGAGATGTTTCTCGTAGAAGTCGCTCGAGAGATGCTTTCAGGACTAGAAGCAGATGGAGAGAGAAAGAAAGAGAGAGGTATGGACTGCAAGCCTCACATCAGGTGAGATCACTTGACTCACCCGTGTTACCCCAGCAACGGAGCAAGATGCCACCTGACACAAACAAGCAAGCGATAGTTAGCAAGTCAGTTTCCGAAGGCGGACAGCCAATCACAACTCTTCAATAGCGAACACAGAAGTGTAATATGTTACATCCTACCTACATACATAGCTAATATAATCAGTCAAATAATAATATAAAGCAAACATTTTCATTTTAGCTATTAATGAAAAAATCGGCAATATAAAATTAAATGAAAAGGTAAATATATACATAAAATATACACTATAAACATTGAGCCCCATTCAGGGGGCGCAATACTTCCTAACCCCCCCCCTTTTCCCCCACCCTTTCCATTCGTCCCCATTCATTCCCTAAGAATCCCCTTCATATTTACTAACCTTTAAGCCTGTTGAGTTGGAACACTTAAAATATGCAACAATATCCTCTCGTATGATCACGTGGCAGGAGGCGAGTGCTGATAAATGAGAGTAATATAGGGACATATTTCGATCAGCGAGGTTTTTATCAATCCATATATAGAACTCTTCTTGAGTGAACCGTATTATCTGCTCGAGTGTGTTTGCAGTCCCATACAATGATCATTCATTTATCACCATTGTTCATTTTCTACTCTCATATAATATAATATAAAACCCATTCGCATTGTAATTTATTTTTACCAAGGAAACACAAACTTTTGGCACAGGATCCACACTGAAATTATATATATATATATATATATATATATATATATATATATATATATATATATATATATATATATATATATATATATATATATATATATATATATATATATATATATATATACACTCGCTAAAGTCATATCAATATAATCTCAAATTTCTACAAATTATTTTTTATGGTATATGTTCTTAGTAGATAAAAAGAGGAAATTGTGTTTAGAAGGCAACCAAAAACACGAAGAATATATTAAACGTCGCCTCAGCGTAGCAACAGTTGTATTTTGTTACACAAATCTGCATACATCCAAAAGAGTATGTTAACCAAGAGGCCCAGCACAGTGGGAGTGACAATCAAAATAAGTGAGTGAGTTAACTTAAGCACCGATAATACCATCCCTTTTCAACCACCAAAACCACTACGAATACTGAGTCGACACATTATTATTTACGGCAAACTGTTTCGCATGCGTTGCACCGCTCGTTGCATGCAAACTGATATGCAGGTGGCAGTCATAAATACAAATAAACTCGCTCACTCTCTCTCTCTCTCTCTCTCTCTCTCTCTCTCTCTCTCTCTCTCTTTACGCAGAGTTCTACACGGTGAGGTTCATTTACAAGCTAAGAGCTCTGTTACCTGCGTCAGCTCATTTGAAAGCCTTTTTATTTTCAGAGATGAAGTTGGAGCCATCTGTGGGACCAGCGATTTCATTTGATCAAATGACTTTACTTCGTTGATGTCGCTTTGCTGTACAAAAAATTTCCAGATTCGAGTCATCCTAGAAGTAAATTATGTCAGACGAAGAGATGTTCCGGAGAAGGATACAGTCAGATTATAGTTGTTGTTTGCTGCCCGTCTTGTTGTGTAGAAGCTCACTTCTCGTTGTCCTCAAAGTGGAGCCAAGTGTGGCCACATACATCCCTTCTGTGTTAAAAGCTCTGCTGAAATGACAGATCTCTCGCTCTCTCTCTTTCTCTCCCTCAGTATGGATTAAGGAATCCAGTACCTTTTATAGAGTGATGGGAGTAAAGTGTTATATATGTGAGTACCGTCAGGAAGTATTCATAAGAATAAAATAATGTGAATGATGATAGGGATGAAGGAAAGGTATTTGCATATTAAGATTAATTATTAAAAACAATAGTTGGCCTTTACTTACACTTATGGCGGTTGAATACTAAATCAAAACATGGTTTTGCCCTCATTATAAGAGAAGAAACTCAGCGGAAAACGGATTGACACAACTGTACATTGTTACAGACTATGGAGCAAATCTCTTCTCCAGACTGGGGGTCTGACCACCTCAAAACTACGTCTTCAAGGGTGATAGACTGATAATATCGTCTTCACATCTCTACTGCTTCTGCTACCTCCTCTGTACTAGACTGAAGAAGCCTACTGTGTAGGCGAAACGTTTCGGAATTAATATGCCAAACTGTTGCCTATGTGTCTTACTTATCAAGCTGTCGGTATTGAATACTATTTTAATATTCACTCTGGGATGAAGAGAAGGAAGGGAGGATAGGGATCATCCTAGGAAAGTTTAGGGGAAGGGATTAAAGGTGTTTTTAAGTTCTATTGGCTTGAACATTTAACAGGATAGTGTGAACGCTCTAGATCAGAGTGATTGAAGACCAATGGTTTTTCGTGACCTCACCTGCTGAGGAGTGTGAGCAAGGTAACATGAAGGGATTCAGAGAAACTGGTTACCTGAACTTGAGACCGGCCGGTGTGAACTGTGATATCAGCATGTTACTGGCAAGACAGCGACTGAATGAATGATAGTGAATGTGTTTCTTCTTTTTGGAGGTACCCTCCATCTTGATGGGACTCAGCCGGTGTGTTAAAAAAAATGACCCGTCCTTCTAAGAATTTTAAGACAATGTAACTAATGCTCTTACTATATTTTCACGTTGATGAATGTTTTACAAGAGATTTGATCCTCATGAAGCATTATGGTCACCGAAACACAACAGCATAATCCAAATGAAGATACTGAAGCTAATTCTTGGGAAGCTTCGGGAAAAAAACTAGACGAATGGTTGGGTGGGAATGGTTAGTTTAGAGCCTAGCAAACATTTTGCTGTTCAGCTTAATTAATGAGACTACAGATGTCAGTAGCAATTCGCAGCTGATGGTGTATATTCGGAACAAAGGTTTCGATGCAATTGAAGAGGAAATCTTGTTTTGTTCTCGTCTCGAGTTTAGAGCTCGTGGCATTGACGTCTTCAACAAGGTTAATGAATACTTCAAAACACCAAGCGTAAATTTAAAGTGGGAAGACTGCATTGCTGTTTGTTGATGGATCTCCAGCCATGTTGGGTCATGTCAGTGGCTTTTCGGCTTTGGCCAGAGAGGAGAATCCAAAAATTGAAGTTATCCAGTGTATGATCCATCGCCAGGAACTGGTTGTGAAGCATTTCGAACCTGCACTGGAAGCCGTCATGCATGATATCATGATTGGCAGTGTTGTCAAAGGACATGCACTAAACACGGGGATATTTCGTGAATTATGTGAGGATGCAGATGCTGAATATTCAGGTCTACTTTATCACACAAAAAGTGAGGTGACTTTCGCGTGGAAATGTTCTGAAATGAGTTTCGGCTCTCAATATTGTACTTGATTTTTTTCTGGTTGATCAAAAACACGTCCTCGCAGATAAGTTAACAAACTATTGTGCACATCTCGCATATTTAGCTGACATCTTTGGGTATATGAATGCTCTGAATAAAGAATTGCCAGAGATAACATTTCAGCGTTTGAATCAAAGCTTCTGTATTAGAGCCAGAAAGAAGAACAAAATAAAATAGCTGTCTTTCCAAAGTTAACTGTGTTTATGGAAGATTCTGAAGATCTTTCTTTTGGTGACATCAATGATACAGTTATAGGGCATCTTACCAAACTCAGAAAGAGGTTCTGTGAATACTTTCCAGATCTTGATTCTGTGAGTTTGGCTGTGAATTCCTTCGACTGTGAAATTGTTGATGTGCCAGAAGAGCCTGAAGGATTGGCAGAGGTGCTTCTTGAACTTCGCTCCAACAATGAAGCAACGAATTTCAGAACAACGCAGATCTGTCCTTTTCTTGGATGTCAAGAGCTGTAAAGGATTTCAGAATTGCACAAAAGTAAGCGTTAAAAATACTGCTGCCGTTTGCAACTGCCTATCTTTGCGATCAAAGATTTTTCACTCTCATTTAACTTAAAAAGAAAATACAGAAATTAGCTGAAGGTCGAATACAGTAACAAATTGTTTTGACATCAAAAATCCCTAATTCTGATAATGTATCAAAAATGAAACATCATTATTTCTCCAAAACCTGAAGTGAAAACGTTTTCAATGAAATTCTTTAATTCCCCAATAAGATTTTTATTAAATTTGCCTGTTACTATTTTTTGCTTATTTTTCATTTTATTATTTTGTTAATTTTGTGTTTTATTTTTAAAGTTGCCTTATCGCGTATAATACATACTTTTCAGCTTGTATGACTGTATTCTCCTTACAAATGGATTCAATAAACTATTTTGAATTTGAATGCTCCTCGTGTTTTCCAGATTCTGTGGACTTTTTAGTCTAGTGGGAAATTTCGCTGTACAAAATTTGTTTTTGGAGTAATACCTAAAAACGTTCTCCGACCTCTGTTTTTTTAGAAAGACTTGCATAGCTTAGGCCAGTAGGCCTGCTGCAGTGTTCCTCCATTCTTATGTTCTTATGGTACAGCTAGAGCTTGTAGAGCGTGACCATATTCCAACGAGGCTTCGCACAGTGTTGAGCTTTACCAAGACTTGCTTGATAATGCTGAACAATGAGCGACATTTCGTCTTTTTGCTCTTAATGTTTGTCTGTTTGTAACATCTTGTCGCCACTATTTGCTGCCCCAACCATCAGTCTCATGAGACTAAAGTTGTTTACTAACATTAGTATTCATAGTGCTAGAGTCTCGAGTTATAAAAACCGTACCTGTATTCATTCGCTCTTACCGTGAATTTTAGATTTACATTCATCAGAACTCTCAAATCCTTACCTCACAATTATTAATCAATATGTTCGTCGATTTGTTGGTATCTAGTGACACTTTTCTCGAGCTTAAGACTTAATATTCGTTTTCAATAATTAGCTTTTAGATGATCCTAAAACAGGGCTCCTATACTTATTATATATATATATATATATATATATATATATATATATATATATATATATATATATATATATATATATATATATATATATATATATATATATTATATCGTGCCGATTAGGTAAAACTTGCGATTTTGGCTTAAATAGCAACGCTCTTCTTGCCATATAAGACAAGCGAAAATTTGTGTATGCAATAATTTCGCAAAATCATTCTGAACCTAACGAAAAAATATATTTCATTGTGTTTGTTTATTATTAAATTAATGTTAACGTATCTAAAATATATTTAGTTGGGTTAGGCTAAATTAAATTGTTCTTGTTGTAATAAGGTTAGGTAGGTTTTCAAAGTTTCTCTTGGTACAAAATTATAATTTTTTACATTAATATAAATGACAAAAATATATCTTCAAACGTATAAGAGAAATTTTTAGAAAGGACTTAATTTTAGATGAGTTCTTGCTAATTGACCAGTTTTACCTAATCGGCACGACTTAAAAAAAAAATATATATATATATATATATATATATATATATATATATATATATATATATATATATATATATATATATATATATGCAAGACAACCACTATGAAAAATAGAGAATTCCAAGCGTTTCGTGACTACTCACATTATCAAGGAACTATAACAGGAAACATGACAAGAAGGGCTTATATAAGGGCGAGACTACACCTCACAGTCAAATCACACTAACAAAGACTACACCTCACAATGTTCCTCTTCACAGAGTCGTGCGATGTTATGCTACTGTGAGGTGTAGTCTTTGTTAGTGTGATGTGACTGTGAGGTGAGTCTCGCCCTTATAAGCCCTTCTTGTCATGTTTCCTGTTATAGTTCCTTGATAATGTGAGTAGTCACGAAACGCTTGGAATTCCTCTATTTTTCATAGTGGTTGTCTTGCATATTTTGATATCACCTGTTTACTGTGATATTTTTGCATATATATATATATATATATATATATATATATATATATATATATATATATATATATATATATATATATATATATATATATATATATATATATATATATATATATATATATATGAAAAAATAGAGGAATTCCAAGCGCTTTCGTGACTACTCACATTATCAAGGAACTATAACAGGAAACATGACAAGAAGGCTTATATAAGGGGCGAGACTACACCTCACAGTCACATCTCGCCCCTTATATAAGCCTTCTTGTCATGTTTCCTGTTATAGTTCCTTGATAATGTGAGTAGTCACGAAAGCGCTTGAATTCATCTATTTTTCATAGTGGTTGTCTTGCATATTTTGATATCACCTGTTTACTGTGATCTTTTTGCATATATATATATATATATATATATATATATATATATATATATATATATATATATATATATATATATATATATATATATAGATATAAGGAGCCCTGTTTTAGGATCATCTAAAATTAGACATAATTCTGTTTACTCCAAAAGGAGTTTATTATTGCGTATTTGTAATAATAAAAGTGGTATTTGTAACTAATTTAGGAAGACACTATTTCCAGTTTCTGCTCATGTGAAAGAAAATCCAAGGAGGAGGAGGAGGTTCAATAAATGGAAAGTTTAGGTGACGGAAAGTTCATGAGATAGAGGGTTCACACACACACACACACACACACCCACATACACACACACACACACACACACACACACACACATACACACACAGAGGAGACATGATAACGACATACAAAATACTGCGGGGAATCGACAAGGTAGACAGTGACAGGATGTTCCAGAGAGGGAACACAGATACAAGGGGACACAACTGGAAGCTGAAGACTCAGATGAGTCAAAGAGATGTTATTAAGCATTTCTTCAGCCACAGAGTAGTCAGGAAGTGGAATAGTCTAGAGAAAGATATAGTGGAGGCAGGAACCATACATAGTTTTAAGACAAGGTATGATAAAGCTCATGGAGCAGGGAGAGCAGAGACCCAGTAGCGGACAGCGAAGAGGCGGGGCCAGGAGCTGAGTATCGACCCCTGCAACCACAATTAGGTGAGTACAATTAGGTGAGTACACACACATACACACACACATACACACACATACACACACACACACACACATACACACACACACACACACAGCACTAAACTACAGACCAGTGTCACTGACATGTATAGTATGCAAGGTCATGGAGAAGATAGTCAGGAGAAGAGTGGTGGAGCACCTAGAAAGGAATGAGCTTATCAACGACGGCCAACACGGTTTCAGGGACGGGAAATCCTGTGTCACAAACCTACTGGAGTTTTACGACAGGGTGACAGCAATAAGACAAGGGAGAGAGGGGTGGGTAGATTGCATATTCTTGGACTGTAAGAAGGCGTTTGACACAGTTCCACACAAGAGATTAGTGCAGAAGCTGGAGGACCAGGCAGGGGTAACAGGGAAGGCACTACAATGGATCAGGGAATACCTATCAGGAAGACAGCAGCGAGTCATGGTACGTGGCGAGGTGTCAGAGTGGGCGCCGGTGACGAGCGGGGTTCCACAGGGGTCAGTCCTAGGACCGGTGCTGTTTCTGGTGTTTGTGAATGACATGACGGAAGGAATAGACTCGAAGTGTCCCTGTTTGCTCCTGGGTTGGCTCCTGGAGTTCAACCCCACCAAGTGCAAAGTCATGAAGATTGGGGAAGGGTAAAGAAGACCGTAGACGGAGTACAGTCTAGGAAAAGATCTTGGGGTGAGTATAACACCAGGAACATCTCCTGAGGCGCACATCAACCAAATAACTGCTGCAGCATACGGGCGCCTAGCAAACCTAAGAACAGCGTTCCGACATCTTAATAAAGAATCGTTTAGGATCCTGTACACTCTGTACGTTAGGTCCATTCTGGAGTATGCAGCACCAGTTTGGAACCCACACCTAGCTAAGCACGTGAAGAAGCTCGAGAAGGTGCAAAGGTTTGCAACAAGACTAGTCCCGGAGCTAAGGGGATTGACAAAGTGGACAGAGACAGAATGTTCCAGAGATGGGACACAGCAACAAGGGGACACAGTTGGAAGCTGAAGACTCAGATGAATCACAGAGATGTTAGAAAGTATTTCTTCAGTCACAGAGTGGTCGGGAAGTTGAATAGTTTAGGAAGCGATGTAGTCAAGGCAGGCTCAATACATAGCTTTAAGCAGAGGTATGATAAAGCTCATGACGCAGGGAGAGTGACCCAGTAGCGGCCAGTAAAGAGGCGGGGCCAGGAGCTATGAATCGACCCCTGCAACCACAACTAGGTGAGTACAACTAGGTGAGTACACATACACACACATATACACATACACACATACATACACCTACATACACACACACATACACACACACATACACACCCACACACAACACACACACACATACACACATACACACACACATACACACCCACACACATACACACACACATACACACCCACACACAAACACATACACACACACACACACACACACACACACACACACGCAGCTCCGGCAACGCACACTAAACACCCACATATTCTATGTCCATGTAATTTACGCCGCTTAATCCAGTTTTATTAATAATAAATTTACATTAATTTTGCACTCTACGCTTGCATGTTGAGAGATCTTCCCACGATCTGGTAATAATGACTTTCGAATTATGAACATTTCTTGTTGGTCCTTAAGCCCGAGGAGTTTTATTGATCAATTACAGAGTAAGTACTTGTTGAGTCACTGAGGCCCATGTTATACTTCAAAATTACTCAGTTCGCATATACTACAACAATGACACTTTAAGATTCCCTTTTTGTATGCGAGTTATTAATGATATCTTGGGATTTCAATACTAAAACCATTCAGAGAATATTACATCGATATCCTTACTAATCTCTGAGCAGATCGTCATATGGTCAAGGCTATTACTGATCAATAAACTAACACCAACCTTCTGTCACTTGGATTTAATGACTATATTCCGTAATTTGCTGTCTGCATCGTCTGCCACTTTTCAATTTGCTTGGCGCAATTCTTGTTATCTTAGATAGAGCCGTTTTCTGAACGAATCTGCCTGGATATCTTTATTTCTGCAACATTGCAAGCACCTCATGATGTGGTGATTGCAACACGAAAGGCCTAGGCCCCTATGGTTATTTTGCATCTTTTATCGCTCGTTCGCGATTGATTTTATATATATATATATATATATATATATATATATATATATATATATATATATATATATATATATATATATATATATATATATATATATATATATATATTAATATAACCACGAACAAGTGGAATTGATCAATAGCAACACTGCGACTAGCCAAGGACTCGAACCCATGTTGTTTTGGCCCGCCTCATGGTGAGCGAAAACCATATGATGCTCTAAGTCACAGGACCACCAAATCCTACAAGAATCACGCACCCAGCAAAGCTATGTGTTTTACCGTGATCCGAGGACATACGGTGGTGTGGGTGCCTCTGAGCTAATTTCATTCTACTCCCGTTTGGTGTACTAGCCTCAAGGAGCAGTATTTTATATTATTGTAACCACGAACAAGTGGTATTGATCAATAACAACACTGCGACTAGCCAAGGACTCGAACCCATGTTTATAAATAATTTCGCCTGTTTGCGAATTACAAGTCTAGTGTAGTTCAGAAGCTGTCTACGTTTTATTCTACAGCATTGCTAACTCATCCATGGTCTGGTAAGCATGATGCCGGAATGTATTCTTTCAATTCAAAATACTACAGAAACATATTCTTCCACCAAATACCAACCGTTTGTGCTGGTTATGGAATTTTCGTCCGTAATTGTCTAGACATTATGTTTCATGTATTCTAGGAACACGTAGACCAGTAGTTTAAAGAAACGAATTCCATATTTTGTACCAAGTCAAACAAAATTCTTGGCATAAACTGCAGTAGCCGACCATCCATGAGAAAGAACTTGGTAGATTTCAGATCACTAGAGTAACTAAACTTAAGGATTTTTGTTGATATGGACAATCCAGTTCGGCAGTTTTCCTACATGTTTAGGAGTCATATCCATGATATTCACAGGGAATCTCCTTATACAGTCTATGTGCAAATGTAAACTCCTCAAGTTAGCTATGATTGCATCACAATCCAATTATAACATTTTAAAAGGTTATTGCCAACGTGATTATATCTCTTTCCTTATCCTAAGGTACCTTGTTCTTATATAAATTGAGAGGCCATGCGACCTCTCAATTTATATAAGCTTTTTGTCACTTACACTTTTTAGTTTGTTGAAGATAGCCTTTTTGATTGGTCTACATATACTATAATCAACTTGTGTGCTGTCTCCATTTAGGGTTGTTTGCGTCATATTTATATTAATTTGAGTGCTTACATTATTCTTTTCTATTATTGTTCAGTCCAATTAATGTTTTTGAAAAACATTAACATCATTTCTGGTCACAAACACCGTCATAGGCACTGAGAGAGTTGTAACGTTTCGTGTAATTCCGCCTCTCTCCCTATGCTATCTACTGAAACAATACGTTAATGTCCAGTCATAAGACGTATCCTATCTGTGTACCCTGAAAGACACGTTTGCTACTGCCTTGGCGTGGACGATGAGAAACAAGATCTTTATGTCTAGTCATAAGACTCACTCTCCCATTCTTTACATTGAAAACAGACATTTACTGCTTCCTCAGCGTGAGCTTCGAGTGACTACCCAGGACAATTCATCAAGGGATAAGGCGAGCTGGTGTCGAGCCTTCTTATGCCTGGGGTTGGTGAATGACTCGTCACACCGTCGGCTACTGAAGGTTACCTATATTCCTTCCAGGATGCTGAGTAATGTTAACTAAAGCTCAGCATTATACTGACTGTGATTCAAAATAAAATATTTTTTTTATATATATTTTGTCTCAGCGCAAAGCCTTAAAAAATGTATACCAGTTGTTTATTTCCATCCCTTAAAGATATCAATAATCAAGGTTCCAATTTGTACACAGTACTTCGATATTTCATTAACAACAGTATTAATAAATGTTTAAATGCAATTTTATTTGTAATCATTACACTTATTGAGATTATTTTCAACTGATTTCAGACTCAAAACCTATTTCTTTAAATTATATTTTAAACACCAAACATCTGAGAATAGATCATACTTCTCTGTGATAAAAGTGTACATAGTATAGGTACCAGCATGAATTAGATGGGTATTTGGACTCCACTAAGTGAGTAGCTTTGTCAGGATTTTCATTAAACAACTCTGAAAATAGCATAGTGGCCAGCAGGCACGGTTCACAACCGAGAGGAACTGGAGATGAATCCTAACACCTGCAGCTTCCGCATCCCAGCACTTAATACCGAAGTGTTCGTAAACTCTTGCTGGGCGCATCCTGGCAGATGACTTAAAAAAAAACCAGGCAGGTCAAATTGTTTTACTGAATTATTATAATAATTAAACAAACCTTAAGTCATTACTCCAACGCCAAGAGATAGTCAACAGAGCATTGGTGATCCCAGACTTGGAGCTCATCGGAAGAAATCCCCTACTGAGCGCAGATCTCAGGAGCTAGAGCTTATCCTCCAACTCCCAGCTATACTCTACCAAGCTGCTCACCCCCCCCCCCCCGGCACTCCTCTTCAGAACTTCTGTATCCCTCCTATTCCCTTATGTCTGTCCACCATCCTTCATCCCCTGCCAACTCTTCCTGCATCCTCCACCAAACTCTCCCGCATCAGCAATTCAAGAACTCCCTCCGCCCGCCTATTAGGAAATCTGGGCGGCAGAAAAACGCAATAATGGCGACAATGGCGGCGGCGGCGGCGACGACGACGAACGGAGATAACGTCAGTGGGCGGTGATGGGTGGTGATGGGTGGTGATGGGTGGGGCATGCCCACCCTCGGTGTAGAGTGACGTAGATCAGACTTCTTAGATATAACCATTCAGTCCACGCCACACAGACCACACCTCTACAGTCCACAGCCAAACCTTTCACGTCCATCTGAGTGCGGCTTCACAGACCGCGTCTCCTCGACAGACTCTCTCAGACATTTGTTTCACGACTGCCATTACAGGTGATTCGAGAAAGGTATCCCCCGGAACTTATAAGCTCAGCCTAATGGTCTTCATTGTGTAAAAGAACTAAGAGTGCGCTTTGAGTTTCTAATGCAGTTTAATATCAACATCACAGATTTCAAGCTAATCAGAAGAGGCAAACAAATTCATTGCAAGAAAAGTAATATCCCATTTTCTTAAATAAAAACGACAAAGTGGCATCACGACAGATGAAAGCAGTCTGATTCCTTCAATGAATGAGATGAACCAACTTTAAAATGTTAAAATAGGCATTTTCTAGTTATTGCATGGATACAAATATCCCAATTTGCTAAATAAAACTGCCTAAATAATAATACAATCCATCATTTCAATAATAATACAATCCATCATTTCAATAATAATACAATCCATCATTTCAACAAAATTTCCCAGCACTTTATGTTTAAAACTGCTCAGAGGCTGCATTCTCAAGATATTATTTGGAAAAATACCATAATTTTTTGTTTAAATAACTCTGGCAATTTAGCTCCTGCACACTACAAAAACAAAACCTCATCGTGAACATGAAACACCAGTTTGAAAATTTGAAGCAGATGTGAAGTGTTCCCAAGTTATCACTCAAAAGCCACTGCGTGGTTTGCGTGTATGAAACTGGCATATAGGCACCTAATGAAAATCTGAGCCTTCCTCTAAGATACAGCAATGGTGTAAGATTTAAGTCAATCAACTGAGTCGCTCTTAAGAGTTATCACACGAAAATCTTGAAGGAAGAAAAAGCTTTACGTAATATATGATTGACTTTGCAATTAAACAGTACGAAAAAAGTATTTAAACAGTACCTAGATTTATAAAACTTTATAATGCAATAAAGCTGCAGGTTTTTTCAAAAGTGTTAGTTTTCTTTTCACAACTAAATTTCCAACACGGTAAGAAAAAAAATATGAATAAATTTTAAAGAAACTGGCATTAGCGGTCCTCCTAACAGCTACCAGAAAAGGACACCTGAGCGGGTTGAAGCAAGATTTCGCAAACAGGCACCTAGAGTCCAATTAAAATCCAAAGCTAAGTATGAAACACCTCCAGTGAAGAACTGAAGCCGAATGAATGATTCATTCACAAGTTATCGCATGGGAACTAATACACTCTTGTCAGTGTCTTCAGTAAAATTGGTAAATTGGTCCCTGGAGAAACGATGACCTAAATAGTCAATTACTGAGAAGGACTCTATGTTTGGGTTAAGACATCGTGCCCACCCATTGTTCCACTATAGACAGAAAATGACACACAGACATGGCGATGGTTTTACCCCTTAGCGTCAAGAAAATCATCGCTCACAATAACTCATGAAATGTGTTGATGCCACCTTGGTCACTGTCAGTAGATGCTTTAATCTTCACCAGCTTAAGGAAACACTCAACTCAGAATCCATCATTCTGATGACTTGAAACACTGTTTTTCCTCACTACAACCCCAAAGACTAAACCTGGAGTTAAAATAAGCGTTTTGTTCGCACTCTCGGGATTTATAATGAAGAATTTGTTGAGGAACAAAATACACCAAGTACACTTTCTCTTTTCAAACACTCACTACACTTCTACTCCCGCAAAAAAGAAAGCCTTACTCACCCTCACCACTTCTACGTGAAAAAATAATCACAGTCCTGTGCTCCTCACAGGACAGGTTGCTTTCAGTATCACTTCCATCTTCCCTAAAGTCAACATGGACAACATGGACATGGTGTTGCTGCCATAAGCAGCAACACCATGAAAGGCTTCACATCCTGAAGAGCATCACTACTTCAGGTGTCTACAGCATTCAGTGTGGAGCATGTGGTAAAGAATACATTGGTTTGACATGGCGGGATCTTCAGACTCTCCTGTAGGAACAAAAATATGCATTCGTGGCGAACAAAATCAGAAATGCATGCGTAGTCCATCGCACATCATCGGCAATGAAGCTGCACAAAAGTTAAATCAGAAGTAAAATAAAACCTGGTGCAGGATTCTGGAATCAGCTGTTATACATGTCTGTGACGCTATCGAACAAAAACAAGGTAATATACACAGTGGTAGGTCCTATAGCGCATATTGAAAATACATTATATAATAAAATTATTTCCCACTAACCTGCACCGGCCCACCACTCTGAAAATCGGCATGTGAAATATGGATATTGAGTTATTTATTTCCTCATGACCTCTCTGTTGCCTCACTTGTGACCTCTCCTGAGTTTTTGTGTATCAGGCTTTAGAAGAGGCTTTAGAACCACAAAGAATAAAGCCAAGGCATCCCTGCCACGAGCAGTATAACATGGAATAGCATTCTTAGCAACGTAAGTAAGGAAACAAACAATTCCAAAATAGAGAGTTGAAAAACCAGATGTTGTAAGACATTCTTCACGAAAGTAAATAACAGATAACTTCATCTTCCCTACAAATATATTCCAAGCATTTGTTTTAAAAATTTCCGAGCTAGAAAAGAAAGCTCATTTTTTCCTAAGAAAGACAGAAGGGTCTAAAACTAACTAGGATTTGTCTAAAATATTTTCTGGGGTGACACAGTATGAGGGAGAAAATCCAGTGAAACATCACCAACACTTAATAGATCATTCGTGTTACACGTTTTGAAAAACAATGGATAATATAAATAATGAATTTACTGCCATATTATGATCTCCCTGGCATATCTCAATTATCACCCTGCCATTCTATAATGATCCCCTGACATATTATAATGATCCCTGACACAATGTAAAGAACTCTCAGACATATTATAATGATCACCTGATATGGGGATCCTCCCGGCGCACACCAGCTTCGCTACATATATGCGTTGCTATTACAATATTTAGTCTCCCACATTCCTAGGGGGGTTTTAGATAAAACATTAAATTGAGCAATAAATATAAATTGAGTTAAACGCTTGTGTGCGTCACACGACGCGATAAATATATGCATAAATCATTGTTATACGACCCGTTAGTGTCGGCCAGGTGCCTGGGTAATATCTTTGAGTTGTGAACGCAGGTTATTTTCAACTACTACGCCGCATCTGTCTCTATTACGCGTTTAACGATTACATCAAGGAAAAAATCGCTATTTTATGTTACAGAAATTTTTTTCCACTTTGAATACATTGCATTTATATTTTATTCCGAGGAATAGAGAGCCAATGAGGGCGACACGTGAGCATATTAATTTGCGTTATTACAGATGCATATTATTGTTATTGGTGCCTTTGCTGTTACTATTATTATTAAAATCATCGGGTAGCATTAACTCCGCAGGGAGGGCTCATACTGTGCCTAGGGAATGGGAGACAATCATACGTGATCCGAGGAAGATGTTAGATCCAATTTCTTTGATCAGGCGCCCCTCCCAA
Source organism: Cherax destructor (assembly GCA_009830355.1). Taxonomy (NCBI): domain Eukaryota; kingdom Metazoa; phylum Arthropoda; class Malacostraca; order Decapoda; family Parastacidae; genus Cherax; species Cherax destructor. The sequence goes on along the minus strand of WNWK01007483.1, from coordinate 3,756 downwards.
AGGGTACTAAGGTAGGGGATGGGCTCCTGCCATATCAGTCCTCTCATCTCAACAGCTAAAATATTCTGCAATGAAGACCATCGTGCTTTATTTGTGATTTTGCCAAGGTTTCGCTGTATCACAACATTTAATGACTTTTAACGTTGTACCATTCTGCGGGACCTATGTATAGTACGCTTCATAAAATATAACCCTCCCCCCAAACAAAAAACTAGCTAGTATTTAAAACAGCAAAAATTTTGTTCTTTCACAGAATACGACAAGTTTAACGTTCCTTTTTGAAAAATTCCTAAGACGATTACTTTACGTAATAGGAATAATAAAACTAAGAGAGAGAGAGAGAGTAATAAACAAGGAGCACGCTTCTTCTACCAGCCAAGTCATAAAGTTGAAAGCACGTGCTGCTGATGTTAGCGTGAAGACCACGTCAGTGTACCCTGGTTATCATTGTATTTATGGGCGAGCGCTAAGTATGTCGTGGTCATACACAGCTTCGCGAATACAGTTTTGATCAAAAGAACTGCCTACTCCTCACGAAACTCAAGATTCAGCCTCAGCTGGAGGTGACAATAGCCAGAGCACAGCACAGTACATGCCCATCAGCAGAATGGAGAACGTCTTTTAATGAAGTCTTGATTACGTATTTTGGAGTGTGAGCCGCAATCATGGAGGAACCTGCCTGAGGAGTCTGTCAGCCAGGAGGTCCGTTCAGAGACCAAGCCCCACGAGACGATTATTCCCGGAATAAACACCAGGTCATAGCAGAAAGAACACAAAAGGAGTCCTCGGTGAGACGAAGGTGGAAATAATAATGGAGAAAAGTTTAGATTTAGAATGGATATAAGAAAGTATTGGTTTGGGAATAGAATAGAGCAGCAAAAACCTTCAAATTTAGGTTAGATAAATACTTAAGTGAGATGGGTTTGATTCGAGCTGGACTTACGCATGAGTTAATAAGATATCAAAGTTTATTCCTTGGGTAGCATTAAAAATGAGTTGGGCAAATATTTTTTAGTGGTTTTGGTTTGAAAAGGATCTGCTAAGTATGGGCCAGTAGGCCTGCTGCAGTGGTCCTCCTTTCTTATCTTGTGATAAATTATTTTCAAAACCGACAAGAGACACTTATGCAACATATGAGAATCTTTATTAAGGAAACGTTTCCCCACAGTGGCTTCATCAGTCAATACAAAGCAGAAAGGGGTAAGGAGGAGGAGTTTGAGTAATCAGTCCCTTAGCCTGGAATCGATGTATCAACTGTTAAGAGGAAATATACAGAAAAGTGTGCGCAGAGAAGGACAAACACTCTCCCACTCTATATTCTTACAATGCAGTAGATTACAAGAATACGGAATTAATATAACATATTTTGGAATAGTTCGGTAATGTCGCTACTAGTGTTGGAAGCACTTTACTAAACTATGGTAGATTTTCTGACAAAGTGAGTGAAGCAATTTATTTACCTCGATGTCATCTTTAAAAAGTACATATTCCAGGAACAACACCTAGCAGTACCTAACACATGGTGTTAGTGCTACCCAACACTCGCTTCTTCTACAACCCCGAGCTACCCCAGCACCTACACCCTTAACACCTGCTACACAGCACATGCTACCCCAACACCTGCTACCCTTAGCACCTGCTGTCAACACTTGGGTGGGCTTAAGACGCTCTCAAGACATTTCACCGGATGCTCAATTAATCGACGATCAATATCACCCAGACGGAAAATTGAGGCTTTGTAATGGTGGGTGGTGATAGTTGTTGTAGGTGGTGATGGTTGTGGTGGGTGGTGATAGTGTGGTGGGTGGTGATGTTTGTGGTGGGTGGTGATGGTTGTGGTGGGTGGTGATGGTTGTGGTGGGTGGTGATAGTTGTGGTGGGTGGTGATGTTTGTGGTGGGTGGTGATGGTTGTGGTGGGTGGTGATAGTTGTGATGGGTGGTGGAAGTGTGGTAATGGGTGGTTCTGTAGTAGTGGTGGTTGTGTGGTAGTGGGTGGTGATGTGGTAGTGGGTGGTTGTGTGATAGTGCGTCGTAGAGGGTGATATAGTAGTGGGAGGTGGAATGATTGTAGGTAGTGGTGTGGTAGTGGGTGGTAATGGGGTAATGGGTGGTTATGTGGTAGTGTGATAGTGGGTGGTTATGTGGTAGTGGGTGGTTATGTGGTAGTGGGTGGTGGTGTGGAAGTGGGTGGTAGTGGGTGGTTGTGTGGTAGTGGGTGATGTGGTAGTGGGTGATGTGGTAATGGGTGATGTGGTAGTGGGTTGTGGTGTGGTAGTGGGTGGTGATTTGGTAGTGGGTGGTGGTATGGAAGTGGGTGGTAGTGGGTGGTGATGTGGTAGTGTGATAGTGGGTGGTGATGTGGTAGTGGGTGGTTGTGTGGTAGTGGGTGGTTGTGTGGTAGTGGGTGGTGATGTGGTAGTGTGGTAGTGGGTGGTGATGTGGTAGTGGGTGGTGATGTATTAGTGGTGGTGTAACTCCCTTCCTGTAACCTATTTCACCCCGAAATATGTCACTCGTCAATCCATGAAAGAAACTGCTACAACGTATACTGCCAGGCACATCATCTAAAGGAGACAGAGAGACACAGACCAGCCAGACTATGGGAAACAAAGGAGGGAGCCACAACCTCTCCAGGGAAAGAGGTTTTTGTGCCACGAGGGAAAAAAGATTGGCAAGAAATGACAGCAGTCTTACACCAACTGAAAACACTTCTGGAGCAGAGTCACAGTCATTGGCCTCCACTCCAGAACAACAGATATTAGAGCCAGCAAATAAAAAAAACTAAATTCCACCAATATAACATTTGTGTTTACAAACATACAGGGTCTGAAGCTTCAACAAACCACTGTCTGGAAAATCTTCCAACTCCTGCCCCAATCATCTTGCTACTGGAAATTTCAACTTGAGACACCTAAAATGGAGGAGTGTAGCAAATAATATTTTAGCAGAGATCACCCCAGGAGGTAGGAAACCTGGACACCCCATTAAACCTGCACCTCTCCATCCCATTCCTGTTAATGGAGACCCTTTTCAGAATTAATAATAGATTGTGTAGGTCCACTACCTAAAGCTAAGTCTGGAAATCAATACTTATTCACAATCATGGATAGAGTAACTAGATATCCAGAGGCAGTTCCCATGCGCAGTATTAACACTAAAGCAATCCTTAAAGCTTTAACTAAGTTTATCTCTTGCTTTGGAATTCCTAAAACTATTCAAAGTGATCAAGGTACTAACTTCACTGCCAAAGCATTTAGGAAGCATTAACTAGGCTAGGAATAGTTCATAACCTATCCACTGCCTATCATCCTCAGTCCCAAGGCGCCTTGGAAAGATTCCATCAGACGTTAAAAACAATGATGAGAACATTCTGCTTGCATTTTCCTACAGACTGGGATGAATCACTTCCTCTGTTGCTATTCGCAATGAGAGAAACTGTGCAAGAGTCTACAGGGTACAGTCCTTTTGAGCTGATATTTGGGCACAATGTACGAGGTCCTCTACGTGTGCTCAAAGAGGATGGATGGGAGAAGACGCCTCCACAACCAGCTACAACCCTTCTTCAAGGTTGCAGGTAGCACGTCAGTTGGCTAAGGCTAACTTGAAGGCAGCTCAGAATACGATGAAACAGAGGTATGACAGAAACTCAAAATTTCGCTCCTTCCATCCAGGAGATAAGGTGTTGGTACAGGAGCCTATACCTGGCCACACCTTGAAAGCTAGATTTACGGGACCAATGCAAATCGTAAGTAAAT